>JAEPRC010000014.1:89597-143566 GCA_016758945.1 Mucor plumbeus
GAAATTTGTTGAGAATTTTATGAAACAAGAAGAGGTCAAATTAAGAAGAGAAGTTAGAATGAGTAAGAAATCGTTTGATGCTCTGTTTAATGCTATTAAAGACGACAATGTCTTTGTCACTAGAAGCGGGCATCCACAAAGACATACCAAATTTTAAATGATTGTCGCTCTTACTCGTCTTGGCCTTTACGGTAATGAACAGAGCAGCAAAAGATTAAGCAAAAATTTCGATATTAGTCGTAAGAATATATACTGATGCTTATACCGCAATGTCTTTGGCAATCTTTAGAGGCGTAACGCCAATAGGCCTCTTTCCCATGTTGATTCCTAGACAGTTTTTTAACAGTTTTCCATTATCATTGAGCGTAACGTCAAGCGAAAGGTCTACCAGTTTTTTTTCTTGCTGCTTTGCAACGCGCTTCTCTCAATGCATGTACTCTCCCCTAATCTTTGGTGAGTTGTTCTCATTACTTTTGTTATAACGAGTAACACGCTTTCCTTGTTGAGCTTTTGGCATCTTATTATATAGTTTTTAGAAGAATAAGAAGGGTGATTATATTGTTATCAAAAAAATTCATGCAAATTTTGTTATTTTGTTTTAAAATTTGTTTTTGTTTTATTTAGGGGAGCCAAAATGGCCTTCAATGTTATTGGATGTCTGAAAATTTAAAATTTGTTTTGAACAAATTTGTTTTCATTTTGGCCTCCCTAGTATGTCAAAAATAGCGTAAGTTCTCGGATTACACGCTCAAATATACGTCTCCTATGACAGAATTGTTCTAAAAGGTTTGAAACTGTGATTCGATGGCTGATGTAAATCATATCATGTAACTAATTCTAGACCTGATGGGGAATCTAATAATGACCAATATGCGAGATCCGAGCTTTCATTAGTGCGCTTAAAAAAGCTTATTCTCCTTTTAAAAGGAAAATGACGGACGAGGAGCAATTACCACAAACACAACAACAAGATGAACAACCATCTTATGAAACTTCAGCTCTAGGTCTTTCAACCACCAAAAAAAAAAAAAAAAAAAAAAAAAAAAAAAAAAAGAAAACTAAACTCTTAAAAAGCAGCTCTTCTAATTGCAATTCTTTAAATGTTTGTGAGATGGAAATTTTTTTATAAAAGCGCATATATTGAATGTGCTAAATAACAATACTAGCTCTCTGGTTGATGTTATTCAAGAGGCTTGTGTAAAATTGATCAAAATTATTGACTTTTTTATAACTGTAAAAATCTTCAAGAATTATATAGGATTATTGACATATGCTTCTACAATCCATTGAAACTTATTCTGAGTGGTTTCGAACTACTTCTCATGTTGTAATTCGCAAGAAATTTAAGTTTTTGTGCTTTTGCATTCAATTAGCGCTTTTGTTTCTTTATCAGATCGTAAATTAATGTGAAACACTTACCTTGTTAGAAAATGTATACAGTACCCTTATTAGACAATTGATCAACAGCGATACATAGTGTGCCAAATATTTGGCAACGGTTTTTGGCAATTAAAACGATAATAAACTTATAAACCGTATCTCTGATAGATTCAAATAGTCTTTAAAAGATATTTTATTTATAGCACCCATATATTTATAATACGCGCAACAAGTTTACTTCTTCTCTACGACTGTCATCTTCTTTTTCTGTCCGATATCTTTCTATCATACAACCTATGTCTCTTAAGGTCATACTAACTATTGGTCTTAAAAGCATAACCTTCCTTGTGCATCTTTTTAACAATAGCCGCTAAATTCCTAGAATTATCCGAACCCTAAAAGGAGCATGTGCAGCATCAAGAGGCTTTTGAAATAGTTAAGAATTTGGGCTTGCTTTACATAGTTTGTAAATGTTTAAGAGAAATAATGATGACAAAAAAATTAATTATCGTAAAAAAGAGGATGTAATTAAACTAAAATCTCTTACTAATCTTATCAAAAAACTGCCTCTGTATCTAAACTAATTTTATTGTGATATATTTATAAATCCTTTTGCTAGATCAACACCAAAACATAATTTATTCATAAACTGCTGCATAGGTTAAACTATGCTGTAACTAAAATTAGAAATGTTGCCCGGATACTTTTTGTGGGGAGTAGTATAGTATTAGTGGCCTACTACAACTTCTGATAATGCATTTTGTAGTATGTATACACATTTATAGCCATTTTTTAATACAGAGACTCACAGCCGGAGGAAAGTAGCGCGCTTTAATGTACAGCACCCATAACGAAAAACCTGCTTGAGCAATATTTGCAGATCACTAAATCAAATGACAGTGGGTTTGAACAGGAATTTTTCTAACTGTAACAGGTTCAATGAATTCAAGGCTATAAATGGCAATTTCTGCTATATTTTAAGGCGGACATAATGGCCGGAAATTTTGCACATAAACCAACAATGATCCTTTGTGTTTTGAATATACTATATATATTTAACAGGAGTTATTTACCACGTTTACTGATCTAAATTTAACACTATTGTTTGTCTGAATAATACTATTAATAATGAAAGTACTAATCAAATTTCTTCTATTATTTGCAAATCAAATTTCCTGATCGGCATTATTAATAACAAATATGTAGAACCCTCCCTATAGTATAATTCAAATGGTGTACAACAAGGAACCAAGCAAGCAAGAAGAAAGTGTAACCAATGATTATCAAGTTTGCTTATCAAATACCTCAATAATCAATAAAAAAGATACACAAAACCATTCATTAAATTGTAGATCAATTATTTTTTATTAATGTTTTTTTTTTTTTTTTTTTCTATATGATTGTTTTATATGTATACGTTCAAGGTAAATGTAAGCCTTGAAGTAATAATAAATTAGTAGCCATACCATCATCGGTTGTAGATACATCATCCAGCAACAAACTCTGGCTGCTATTATTATTTAAAAAGCTACTATTTTGACTATTATGTTGATATAATGAAGCAGTAGCATCATCTTGCAGCAGTTGTTGCTGATGGTCTTCTGCTCCTCCTTCTTCTTGAATTACCAACGATTGGAGATCTGGTGCCTGCATCAATATTTCCATAAATTCCGATTGTAATAAACCAAACCCTTCCAACACATGTATATTTTCCGAAGAAGCTTGCTTATCTTGTGTAAAATCATGACATTGAACCCAGTTTCCTTCCATAGTAGTTGTCATAAAGAATTTCACTTGATCAGGTGAACTTAAAAAGAACTCTAGTTTATTTGTGTTTGTTATACTATTACTGTGCATACGTATAAACTGAATTAAATTTAAGTTTATATCGATACGAAAGCTTTGTTGTTCATCACCAATGCACCAAATTAAAGTACGTGTAGATAAATCTATGTGGCAGTTAAGATCACAAACACGTTTCCAGGTACCAATTTGTAAGGTTTGTGCTGTGAGATTGAATTTTTGTTGTGTTGAATATTTCGCTATTGAGAATATAATACATTTAGTACAACACTAGAAAAAAAGAAGTGTCTATTATTTGTACCTGAATTAGAAGATGGAGCAATATGATAAGGTTCTTCAATAATTGTAGAAGAATTATAAAGTTTAGCAGCATCAGATGCTGTATTAAATAAAAATTGATGAGGCTGTATAGTATTTGTTGGTGTAGTTGTTGCTGACATATTAGATGATGATGAGGAAGAAGAAATTGGATTACTAATGGAAGCAGTTGGAGGAGGACCTAAAGATGAATGTCTTTCTTGTGGAGTTGATTTACGATAATAAGGATAAGGTCCAACTGAATGAGCTCTTGTACGTTCGGTATATGATGAAGAAGCAGATGAAGACCTATTATGATGGCGACGATGATGATTATCTGAAGTAATAGAAGAGCTTGATGTAGAAGCAGATAAAGTTAAATCAGGCATACTATTTGTATTTATAGGTGGAGGATACGAAGATGCAGATGTCGAAAAAGAAGAGGATGGCGCAGGTGGAGGAGGAGGTAAAGAAGCATGATCTGTTACTACTGATAATGATGTTGTAGGTCTTTGTTGTTGTTGCTGTTGTTGTTGTTGTTGTTGTTGTTGTTGTTGATGAAAGTAATAATAATAGTAATAATAATATAAATTAGGATCAATTGTATCTTGTTGTTGTTGAAATGCTGCACTTTGACACGCGGCTGCAGCAGCACTTGCAGCATACTGTTGTTGCTTGTAAAGTGTAGAATCTTGTAATTGAACAGATCTTTTTGCTTGATTTTTAACTTTTGCACGACGGTTTTGAAACCAAATTTGGATTGATCTTTCAGGCATACCCAATTGATGTGCTAATTGTTCTCTAACACGGTTGTTTGGAGATGGGTTTAAACTAAAAGATTTTTCAAGTACGGCCAACTGTTCTGGGGAAGTACGAGTTCTTTTGCGAGGTGGTGAAATATCTCTGTCAAATGGAGGTGGAATGGCTGATAATGGAGGAGGAGGAGGAATAGAAAACATATGTTTTGAGTTTGGGTCATGATGAAATTGATGCTGTAATTGAGGAGGAAATTGATAATTCCTTTGTTGATGATATTGTTGTTGTTGGCCAAAGAAATTGTTCATATTGGTATTATTACTATTATTATTCATACTAAGGATATATATATATATATATATATATATATAAAGAAATAGAGAAAGAGAGAGAGAGAGAGAGAGAGAGAGAGAGAGAGAAAGAAAGAAACCAAGAAAATTATCTTTCAGTATGATATATATATTTATATATATATATATATATATATATATTAGTATATGGTTGTACAGTATTATAATAATCAGAGAGAGAAAAAGCGAAAATCATTCAAATTACACAGTAAAGGTAACATTAAATTATCAAAGAAGTATATTACGCAGAAGATCGACTCCTCCTTAAATATAAAATGTTATTTTGAGTAAAATCTATAAATGGAGCTTTTTCTATTTTATGAGCTGTTGTATTAATTTAATATATAAATTGAATTTAACTCTGTTACAATGTCGTCAATTGAATAAACTTGTAGTGGCAATATATGCTCCTTAGTGTGTATAAATAAAAAGGGGAAGCTCATATATCAATATATTCGGATTTTCAACTATTAGGAATAAGTAACACTAACCCTCTTGCTCCTCTTATATCACACGTGCTGTATATATATTGGTGAAACAGTTTTTGTAATGAAATATATATAATATGAAATACGAACTATATAGACTATGTGATCTGTTTATTTATTTATTGATTTTTTTTTTAAAAAAAAAAAGAAAATAAACCATTGGGAATATCGCATGGAATGTCAAAATCATATATAATATTGTAGGGTATTTATTCCTTAATTGGCAGTTTCAACATAATCAGGAGGTGGGATCGATGGAATTCTTTCTAACGCAGTGTTTGAATTATTACTGTTTGCTGTTAGTAATTGTGCTTGAGATGCCATTTCCATTTGACGACGAAATTTGAAATAACATGGACATAACTGAGGTTGTGGTTCATTGGATGGTATTTGTTGATCGGAGTCAGGCATGCATTGTAACATTAAATCCTGTTCCATCATTTCAGGTAACATTTTATTCTTGTCGTCGCCATGGGCTGGATGTGCCGTAACATTTAACTCGGAATAAGATGGTAATCTACCATAATCTTCTTTTAAACGACAATCAAATATTGTTACTGGAGTTTCTAATCGAATTGTTTCTCTTTTTCTTATGACATGAGTACCTCCTTCTTTTGTATTGACAGGTTTTCGTAATTTAGATAACCAAGTAGATTGTTGTGATTGTGATTGATAATGTGGATTTGAACTTATGTTATTGTGTGGGTTATGTGGATGAATAATAGGCGGTGGATTACTTGTATTAACATTAATAATTGGATGTCTAATATGTGTATTTGTATTAGTAGAATTAATTGAAAATGCTGCTGGTGGGGGTGATAATGCCATCATAGCAGAAGCAGCTTGTTGTTCAATTTCTGTCACACTTTCTGTACTTGATGGCATGGAATGCATAGATGTCGGGGTTGCTGGTGCTCTTGTTAATTCATCTCCAAGACTACTATTACTGCTACTAGCCGACATTAACGCAGGACGCTGAGCCTCGGCAGTTAATTGTTCATCTACAAAAGAAACCGTCATACTAATATTAAGATGATGTCTAAATAAAATATCTTTGTAATATGTTGTATGATGAATATTTCTCATGCAAGTAGGTGTAGCAAAAGTAAGTCTATATGCAATTGTATCTCTCAAATCTAATCCTTTTCCATGTTTTGCAAACACGGACCTCAAATCGCTATTCGCTTCGGAACAGCTACTGCTCTCGTCTCCTTCTGCTAATTTAACTGAGGCTAAAAATGGTAATGTAAATTGTTCAGAATCAGAACGATTTGCTCGTACTTCGGAAACATTATAACGTCTTGCTTCAGTAATAGTTAATTCCATATGCTCTAAACGTACACGTTTACGTTGAGGCTGTAAGATTAATCTTAAATGAAAAAGATCACCAGATGAAAAAGCAGCACGTTCCACTACCAACTGCACATCAGCGGCGGGTAAATGTTTTTCATAAGTACGTGATAGATCTTGTAGCGAATTGTTGGTCAATAGCGAATCTGACATATAAGCACGTAATACAAGAACAGGCTTCGAGATATGCCAATTATTTAAAAGCTGAATTCCAGGTCCAATAACTCGAGCATCTACAACATGACGAACTCTACCATAAACATCTTCAATTGTTTCGACAATAGACTATAATGAATCTATTAATCAAACTGGAGCAGCAATCAGCTTAGTTTGGAACTTACATTAGGGACAATAAATGCAAATGGAAAACGATGAATACCAGATGGTAATTTAATAAATTCGTTTTTCTTTAATTCTAGAATTTGAACAGTTTCTTCACTAAGAACTTTTTCATGTGTCAATCTAGTTCCACGTGCACCGATGCCTACGAATATTTGTTTATTTGTTTGTTCGATTGATTTTAAACAAATTAATGAATTAATGTTTATTTTCTTACCTTCAGGCCAATATGTAGTTGCTGTTGATTTAAAAGTGACAGCAATACTTGAAATTTTAGTTGTTTTAGCTAGTGACAATACAACATTTCCTGAAAAAACTGATGAGGCATTTTCTGATGGTGGCCCCCGAAGAATTAATGGTTTAATTGGATCAAATGACAATCTTTCTTGCGACAATAATCCTAAATGCATTTTTTATTAAAACTAATTTTAAAGCAACAAAGAAAGAAGATTAAAAAAAAAAGGGTCCAGACAAGCAGGATTTATAGGAATTAAAAGAAAATATTTTTCAAAAAAAAAAAAAAAAAAAAAAAATGTCTCAGGTATTTGGCACAATATATCTAGGAGCCTACTGTATTTCTACTTTTTTTTTGATATTTTCGATTCCGGTTCAAACTATGATTTCTTAATTC
This sequence comes from Mucor plumbeus, assembly GCA_016758945.1. Taxonomy (NCBI): domain Eukaryota; kingdom Fungi; phylum Mucoromycota; class Mucoromycetes; order Mucorales; family Mucoraceae; genus Mucor; species Mucor plumbeus. Next base: position 96,992 of record JAEPRC010000014.1, read on the forward strand.
ACCAATCATGACAGTTTGGATCTAAATTTGGAGCCTACTGGCAGAAGTTTAGCGTTTGCTCACCGAAATCCGGACCACCCGTAGAGTTTGTTTGATGATTGTCCAGTCACCGTAAGGAACCAGAGGGTAAATCATTTTCACATTTATGATATAGTGCATATTGTATTAGTAGATTGGTTTTTGCACTATTTCAGTTCTTTATATAGAAAATAATTACTATTACAATTTAGAAATCTATAGCCAATCTTGTCGAGTACTTTGAAAAGCTCTTGATATTAAATTTAAGCGGCCAATTAACGTTGTTTGGCTCATCTTGACATGGCTCTTTTATGCAGGAGAATTATAGTATAATTTCGGAAAACGTTTACTTTTAGAGGGTCATCATTTGAAAATTTTCAATAGTGTGGTATATTCTCTGTACGTTTGCTTGATTTCTGACAGAAGATGCTTTGTTTTTAAATCCAAAACTTTGTAAATACCAGTTGAATAGTAATTTCATGCAAATTATAGTTTCTAAATCCTCCAAACCACATTTAATTGCTATATGATACAATATGCAACATCGAAGCTCTTTATTGGCCCTTAAATATATTTAAAGAGTTTTATACAACCTATAAATAAATGTACTTATTTATAGTGTTTGAATTAGAATTGGTTATCATGCAATTCATATGTACATATTTTTTTCTTCAATTATCGCATTAGTGTTCAGAAGATTTTGCATTAATAGGCGACCTATGCTTCGAAAAAACGAATGCTTAGATTCGATTCAAATCCCGAACCCATGGTGGTGTTTTTTCGTCAATTTGCCATTTTTTCCCAAAAAATTATCTTTTTGCGTTGATTTCTTTAAAATTTAATATATTGATGTATAAAGCTAATTTATTAAAGTTTATGTATAATTTAAAAAAGTTTAGAATGGTACGTTTTAATTAAAAATTATATACGCAAAATTTTGAGTAAAATGGGATTACAAGAAAAGTAGATTTTCGAGCATAACTCTATTTTTAGAAAATTAATAAAAACAATGAGTGCTTTTGTGTGATTCTCTGAAAAATCTGAACATTTCTGACTTATAAATAATATAGTCGAAAGTTCTATTTTTGGGTATTTAACGATTTGGAGCGATTCGTCCTTATACTTGCAAGGGTCCGAGATCAATTTTCTATGAGTTTTTCAAAACTTGAAAAATATAAGAAAAAATACAACAAGAAAATGCATAATATTAGAGGTAGTTTAGCCAATTTTGAGCCTTTATAAATGCCAAATAAGTTTTGAAAAATCCTCTGAAGTTCTGAATTTTAGGTGATTTCAGGGTGAAACACAACTTTTATCTATTAATGTAGCTGTGAATTATGAATATGACTCTTTTTGATATATTTTTTATTGTTGTCTGTTAGTACATAAGTGAACCATTATTAAAAGGTTAAAAATGGTGTCTGATAAACTATTGAGAAGCTCTTGAATGTTATAAAGCGTCAACTAAAAGACAAGTTTTTTACATTGGAAAAGAAGGCAATATTTTAAATTATGTGAGGAATGTTTTTAATATCATTCACACTCTAAATGATAAATTGAATAATAATGTGTCAGAAAAATTGGCTATAGAAGATTTGCTTTTGAGTACAATTTGGGTGGCTCAGATATCAATACGGTAAAATGTAAAATAATCTACGGTAGTATATTAAATTTGATGAATTGTAATTTTACAAACCAAAGTCTAAACTTATGAATACATCCGGCATCAATCTTTGAATTAAAGTCTGTTCAAGTGTAAGCTGGACAGTTTCAATTGAATGCATCAAAGATCCTTCAAATTTCTTTTTAATCTCGATTTTTGAAGTTGAAATATGCCCGATTTGCTGTTACGAAAATATTGAGAAACCTGATCTAAATGTATGGTAATTCCAACTTAATTTGAGTGTTATAATACGGCATTGTTATCCGATGGCGCATGACATTATGTTTGTGTGAAATTGAACAAGCATTCTCACATTCAAAAGAAATCATTATCTGAGTTCTCTTGGAAATGAAACAGTAACAAAAAGCAATCTCCTTTTTCATGATTTATATTAAAAGCTCCCCTTTTCCCCTTTTTCCCCTTTCTCCCGCACTTTATTTTTTTCTTGATAACCATACAAACAATAAAGAGAGAAATGACAGCCTTCACATCTCTTTTACAAGTAGTTCAAAATTGCGACAAGTATCCTTATGTAATTGATCCTTCATCAAAAGACGATATTCACCATGCTACTCCTTTTATTCTCGGTCCATATAAAATTGGCAACGTTCTGCCCAGCGTTTTGCCTGCTTTAATTGCATACAATAATAAAGATTGCAAGAAACCTTTTATTATTTCTGCTGATGCGATTGAATTTGGACCTTGGGTGAATACCCCTGAATTGAGAACTGAAGAGATGAAAAAACTCATGGATACATGGCGTCAGGAAGAAGCATTTAAAGTATTGGCAGGTTGGAGAAATGAACTATATCCTGTCTATGGCGATTCCAAACGTTCAGATAATGTTGCTTTTGTTATGGAACGTGCAGCTACTCCATTGTTTGGTATTTCTACTTTCGGTGTACATTTAAATGCTTATACAAAGACTGAAGATGGACAAATTCTCATGTGGGTTGCAAGAAGATCGAAGACCAAGCAAACATGGCCTGGATTATTGGACAATTGTGTATGTATTTCCATTTAAAATTGACTTTTTTCTCATTGTTTAATAGGTTGCTGGCGGTATTTCGTACAATTATTCTGTTAGAGAAACAATTATCAAAGAGTGTGATGAAGAAGCTAGTATTCCAATTGAAATTGCCAGCAAGGTAAACTCAATAATATTCTGCATTTTTGCATAAACTAACTTATTATTAGGCTAAAAGTGTCAGTACAATTACTTATTTTACTTATACATCTGGTGGATTACAACCTGAATCTGAATACATTTATGATTTGGAATTACCTAAAGACTTTGCACCCACACCTTGTGATGGTGAAGTTGATTGCTTTTACTTGTGGCCTTTGGAAAAGGTTAAAGAGACAATTTTAAATGATGAATGGAAGAACAACTGTTCTCTTGTTGCAATCGATTTTATGATGCGTCATTCTTTTATTACACCTGATGAAGAACCTGATTACATTGATATATCTTACGGTCTCCATAGAAGATTAGAATTCCCTACTCCTCGCAAAGGACAACAATAAATTTACTCTGTTTGATTCATATTTACACAAAAATATATAATTTATTTTGATCATTATTTAAAGCTTGGATTCAGGAGACTTTTTGTAAAGAGTAGCATAACCATTGTTGACAACAACAACATCTCTTTCTTTAACCTTGGCAACGAAAATGACACCTTGAACCTTAGGGTCCTTGTCATCAACCTTCCACATGTAGATTTCAATAGTCTCACCGGGGAAAACGGGAGAAGCAAATCGACCTTCAATAGACTTGAAACGAGTAGGTTCATTATCAGCCAAAGCCTTAATGATGGAATGGCCACAAGCACCATAAGTACAGAGACCATGAAGAATGGGCTTGGGGAAACCAATTGTGGGAGCTAATGCAGTGTCAGCATGAAGAGGGTTATAATCACCGGAAAGACGGTAGATGAGAGCTTGGCTGGGAGTAGAAGCAAAGACTTCAACGGCATCAGGGTTACGCTTGGGAGGAGAATAAGAGACGCCCTTAGGACCTTTAGGACCCTAAAAAAATATGCAAGTGTGTGAGTAAAAGTACTTCCATGGATACATTGTATTTGTCTTACGTTCCAACCACCATAGCCACGGACAAATGACTTGGAAATCATGCTACAGTAGTGAATCTTCTCATGTTCATCGTAAAGATCAATAGTGGTTTCAATAACCATACCTGAACCTAAAAAAACTGTCAGATGCAGGTTTATTGATATTGTAAAATTTTAAACCAACTTACCCTTATCATAGATACCAGTACATGTCTTTTTGGCAGAGAAAACACCACCGTCAATGGGGAAAGTTTTGTGAACTTGTAAAGTCTGCTCACCGTGAACAATCTTATTGGGATCATAAGGAGGCATACCGGGAAGAGTGCCCTTACCTTGAGCACGTTCCTTAAAGAGATTGACATTATAATCATCACCCTTGAGTAAAAGAACAAGAGGATATGTAGGAAGAGGAGAAAAATTCTTGTCTATTTATCAATCGATTAATACATCAAGTTAAAATAAATATAAATCTATACATACCTAATTCATAAAGGTATTTTAATTCATCTTCCTTGACACCGACACCGAGAGCATACAAAAGGAAATCACGACGGTTACAAACAACCTTTTCACTTTCAAAAACATGACCAACGGCCTTTCCGACATCAACTTTGAATCCTTCAACGGGCATCTTTGTGTATTAAATAATATTACTTGTAAAAAGAAAGAAAAAAAAGACTATAAACAAGTTGAGAAATGTGGGATTTTAATAAATGATTTTGTTTTTATTTCTGCTGACGAATTGATTTTCGCACCCTCAGGTTTACCCCGCAAAGTTTATATTTATTATTATTAATGCATTCAAGGTTTAGTATCAAGGGAAAAAAAAAAAGTAGTGTATTCACACAAGAAACCGAAAAATCATAGGATGGTTAAACAATTTATCAAGTGAATATTCTTTGATTATTTACAGTAAGCAAAAAAAAAAAAAAAAAAAAAAAAAAAAAAAAAAGACCTAATAACTTAGTAATCTTAAAAAACAAACGGGTTTTTTCTGCAAGTATTGTCAAAAGCCAAGTTTATGCAAGATCCCATTCATCATATCAACTCATTTAGTGACCTAGCAACAAAGTTAAGGAGAAAATGCACATGCAAAAGTGTAATCTCGGAGACAATTATTATTGAGTTTATTTTTATTTTTTACTACTATTTACATTTTAAAGAAAAGCAAGGTATAAAATAACTATTCTTGTTGTTGCTGTTGCTGTTGTTGTTGTTTTTGCTCCTGCTCTTTTTTATGTTGATAGTAAATAGAGCCACCAACCATGGCCAAAACAGTAAATCCTTGAGCAGCAACTAAAATACCGTAATTAATATTATTGAAATATACAATTCCAAAGTAAATTCTTACCTCGAAGACGGAACATGTTGTTTGCATAAGCTCTATTGCCTGTCTTAACACCAACTGTGGCAGCAATCAAAGCAAAAGTAGTCAATGCTACACCTAAATCAACACATGGCCGTCAATATATTTACACTATACTTCCATTAAATGTAACATTACCTGCTGGGACAAGAGGCTCTTCTTTAGCCTTTCTCTTAATTCTATCCAATGCTGTTTCTCCTTCCATAGCAATTCTCATTCTTTCAATATCTTCTTTAGTATAACTGTTATCTGACATGTTGTTTGATATGTTTTTATTTTTGTTTAAAATAAATCTTCTAGGGTGGGGCTCAAGTTTTTTGTTTTGTTTTTATTTGTTTTGTTTGAATGTTAAATTTAAAACAAGTCACCTTATATCAACGATGGAACAACTATAAAGCACTACGAATTATGCAAAAATCAAAAAGGCGTAGCATCTATTATAATTGTTTTGATTCATCGTAGTAGTTCGCTGAATTTTGAATCCAATCCAATAGTAAAATTTAGAACCTGATTTAACTTTTGCGTTATGTACATGATATTGCGTGCAAAATAGCCTTAAAATCCTTATCGAGATAATTACCACGTTTGACAGGAAATCCGTAACGTTTTATTTTAAATAATACAACTTCTTGCAGAAAACTGAAAACTTAAAAAAAAGTAATTTTCGTAAAAGAGATGCCTAGAATAAATCTTAGATATTGTTCAACCAATATTGATTGGTCGCAGTATGCTACCTGTTCATTAATTAGTAATATGCCTCACGAAAGATTTAAAAATACGCAAAATTCACAGCCTTTTCCTTAAAAACTAGGCCTTACTTTTTATCCCTGCTCTACCTTCTTTTTCGTTAAATAACATCAAGACAAACTTATATTTCAATGTACCTGATATGTCTAACTTTAATTCAAAAGCAAATATCCTAAAATATCCTATTTTTTGCAGCTGATATAAAGTTTTCAAAGCTAATGTTTCAGATTTTTATACGTATTTTACTGTTAAAATTAAAATCTTTGAGATTTTATATCTCTACGAAATATTAAGCTGCATTAACGCTTTTTAATAATAAAATCTACTTGTTTAATAGCGCTCTATAACATAGTTAAGTATAAAAGAAATTTGAACACTTTTTGTTTTTGTTTTTTTTTCTTTTTTGACATTTTTTGTAGTAGGTTTCAAAACATTCATTGAAGTTAGCGGCATTTATTTTTTTATTCTTATAGATATCAGTAAGCTCTATCAGGTCCAATTAAGTTTTTTTTTTTAAAAAAAATATTGATTTTTCGAAGAGATAACCTCAAAAATATATAAAAAAAATATTGTTGGTTTTGCTCCAAAAGAAGGTCAGTAAGTCCTCGTCCCAAATTTTGAATTCGAAAAAAAAATTGACAAAAACCCTGTTTCCTCTACAAAAAAACGAAGCTAAAAGGTTCATCAATAGCTCAATTGATAAATAATTTTGCTGTGAATTAAGAAAAATACTTAAGTTAAAAGCATGTTTATAAAAAGTGATTTATGTCCTCAAAAAACCCTTAAAACTTTAAATGCATTTTACTCAAAATTTAATGTGAAACATTTGCTTAAATTTTATTTAAGTGTGCGGCAAAAAAACTTAAAAAGCGATCCGGGAAATACAATTATAACTCTTCTATATTTATTAAAGATATATAAAAATTAAAGCAAAGGTTTTAATGATTTGATCCATTACATTCTTACTGAAACCCAATTATTATATAATCAACTCCCAAGTCATATAAGTACCAATAATCTATGCAGACTAAATGAACATTAGTGAATTTATCTCTTTCTTCCTTCTCTTTATATATTTATAATCCCATTCCAAATAAATATATTTTATTACTCAATCACCATTGATACTTATAATCAATTGTTATATAATCCAATATAATCCAATCATAGGTATTAATCGTATAGTAGTAATAGCAATTACAATTAGTAACACCAACCTCTTTTCCCCAAATCATAGAATCAAAGTCAATTTTATAATTCACATATTATATATCCCAATTGACAACCCCTTGATTTTTATAATTTATTACAAAGGTTTTTTGGATTACCATCCCCTTTGTAATATTTATACTAGATGAAATGTCAAAAGAATCTGTAAGAATAATCTTGCCAAAATATTACACTTTTATTAACGATACATCCAAAGGATGTATTTATACACACTCATTATTATAACTATTACGAGGGTTTTACTATCTAAGAATATGATGTAGATCAATACAGGTGCATTGATCTACTATAACACCAATTATAGACTGAGACCTTGAATGTGAGACCTATGATGTATCTTGACATAACACTAGATGTTAATTTCTAATTTTAATATACAGTAATAAGATCTTAAGAAGATCTTCATAGTCTAGTTCCTAGTTTGGAAGTGCCTGTAGTACAATTTGACATTTAATGTTTTTGTGATTTTAATATTACTATATCTTAGATTTTATTTGAGACTAGCTTTTCTTACTAAACTAAACTGATATGTGTAGTTCACTACAAAGTGAACGTAAAATTCTAAATTATACAAAAAAATGTTTAACATGCTAGCGCAACTCACTTTACAGTTCATGAGACATTAGATAATTCTGCTTTTTGAATCATTTTTGGGACTTAGTTATAATAAGTTTTAAACTGTAACACAAACTCTTATTTCAATTATCACGACGAAAAAAAGCAATATTTTTTGTTGAAACAAAAACGGTATAGCAGCTTACAATTATATTTGTCTTGTGATTTCAAAAAATTAGTGAATTGTCACAAGATTTAAGATAAATATTGTTGTAAGAAAAAACGTATAATTTAATAAAGGGACTGACTAAATTAAATCACATACAAAAACTAAAGAACTTTATTATAAGATGGAAAGCATCTCTTTTATATCCAAACTTCTTTAATTAAGACTAATATAAATAAGTACATATTTATATATCCAATCAAACCTATGTGATACCATAATTCCACATTACACGATATTAACTGAGCTTTATAACATATTACACAGCAATACAAAACATGTCGTCCTATTAAACTGTGCCATAATCTTAACCAAGATAACTACACAGAACTGTGGATGCAACTATTAGCACTTTAATTTAGATGCGCATATTTGTTTACATTTATTTTAGGTCAACTATGGTTAGTATCGAGCCAATAAACCTATATTCTGTTATTAGGTTTTCTCTTTTTGGATAAATAGTAATGACACATAGAGGGGAGGCACTGTACACTGTACACCCGCATTGAAGATTTGACACGAGATACGATTAGACCCAATATTGAGTGAAAAAGTTCGAAATCCGTCTGAAACCGTGAAACCTACTTTTTGTAACCGTAAACAGTTGTTGTGTTTGTATATAAAATGTACCTGAACTTGTAGTTTAAATATAGCAATTAACTATGCTTTAACATATTTAGGAGAAATGTCTCTACTAGGCATATAAAACGAGCCGAGCCTGTTTTACGCTACTGAGCTTTTTTCGAGGTTCGTTGAAATTAAACGAGCTTTTTTTAAGCTCGTTTAAGGAAGACAAGCTTTTGACTTCTTTTTTAAAAAGCTCAAATGCGGCAGAAATTGCTTTATTTTGTCTGTCAAGTGACAAATGTCTAACGTAAGGCAAAATTATGATATTTAGTAATACTATATTATTTACTAATTGTTATTAAATGTAAATAACACAAAACTCGTCTTCCTCAAACGAGCTTCTTTAAAAACTCGGCATGAGCTCGTGTAGTGCAAGGCCGACAAGTCATCTCGAGTTTTGACCAAGCTCGTCTAAAGCTCGGCTCGTCTTTAATGGTTAGTCTTTACTATGATATAAATTAAAACTCTAGATCGAATGTGTACTTCTTAGGAATACATGGACGACAGAAGCTTGCTATAATGTATAAAATCTATATACTGTATCTATTATAGTAAGATATTAATTCATAATATTTTCATGAATCTTAAGAAATCGTAAAATTTATACTTTTGTATATTTATAAAAAATGATTTGTATTTTATTTTAATTTTGAACATTTCTCTAGTATAATATCTGTCATATATCACCACGGGTGCAGTAAAATGAGAAAATAAAAGCTGTAAAAAAATACAGTTTAAATCCTTCTTTATTAAAAATATAGATAATAGTGTGCAATAAGTCTATATTTCTACTCTATTTATATTATTTGTAATTTTATTATGCCTGGCAGTTTATACTGTAACTGCCAGCTTTTGAAGTACCGTTAAATTGTATTTTCTATATCAATTTACTCAGCTTATTAATCGTATTATATCTAAATACAACTTCATATCACCAAGACAAAAAATAAATTGTCTATTATGTACGTAGCAGACATCTCACTCAATTAAAGCTTGCCTTACTGTTATATAAGATCGGATTTGCGATAATATATTTAAAAAAGAGTACAATAAAAGAGAATGTGTAATTAATCAGTTCTTCAACTGTACAATAAAAACAAGATAAGGTTTATTTAGATATAAAAGTATTGCCTTTTATAATGATTTAGTGTTGAGTTCCTGAGATACAATTAAGAGCGGTATTGAACTATTAGATCTGTTTGAGAGTAATTTATGGATTGATGTTAATCAATCATAATTAAGCCGTGATTGTAGAGCTTGTGAATTGCCTTGTTTCAATGCTGCGCTTGTTGTGCCTGGATTGTGATTTGGTATATCTTGACAGCTACTTGAATGATTAACCGCTGAGGTTAAAGAGTATGGTGTCATGATTTGAGTGGTCCGAGCCTTTCGGTTAATTGATTGAGAAATAATAAACTAGGCGTTTCTTATATCCGATTCTAGACTTGTTCTTTCATATTCTAAATAGTAATCAATGGATTGTATAATCTATTGATTGGTTATAGAAGGCGATAAGGTATGATACTTGGTGGAATACAACACAGATCAGATCATGCTACATTTCATGGGTCTATTCATGCTTTTTATTGAATCAAAAAGGTATGATTTTATTTTACTCATGCGATATCCATATGTTTATTCTTTTGATAAATCTATTAGGCTGTCCGTGATTTAAGGTTTATATTGAGCTTCTTGATTTACATAATCAAGGTGCCCTTTTAATGTCTGTTTTTTGACATATTTGTTAATGATCCACATAGAACAATCCTTATACTTTGGTCTATGTGTTTTTCAGGTTTATTTTATGATTCTACTCGTTATTATATAATTCAGTTTATTTTATTGTATGTTAAGTTACTCATACTTTTCATATTTTATGATTAAATCTATGCCACCTCTATCTGAATATTATTAGAACATAGTTTTATTTGAGATGGCATTTGATTTCTTATGTGTGGAAATAGGAACTTAATTCAGCACAACAGGACGGAAAAAAGGTGTAGAATGAGATATAAACTACGACTTTTTTTTTTTTTTTAAAAAAAAAACTATTATGACAATCGCTGCAGAAACTGTTTTACGAGAAGGTGTTATTGGAAAGGTATAACTTTATAACAATCTTATGTAAAGAATAAATAACTGCAAATTTTAAAATTATTATTTTCGCGTTTTTTCCCACTGTGATTATATACCCACAAAAGATTACAATTAAAAGAATGCGTAATTAATCAGTTCTTTAACTGTACAATAATAGAAACAAAATAAGGTTTATTTAGATATAAAAATATTGTCTTTTATAGTGATTTAGTATCGACTTCCTAAGATACAATTTTATACTTAACTATGTTATAGAGCGCTATTAAACAAGTAGATTTTATTATTAAAAAGCGTTAATGCAGCTTAATATTTCGTAGAGATATAAAATCTCAAAGATTTTAATTTTAACAGTAAAATACGTATAAAAATCTGAAACATTAGCTTTGAAAACTTTATATCAGCTGCAAAAAATAGGATATTTTAGGATATTTGCTTTTGAATTAAAGTTAGACATATCAGGTACATTGAAATATAAGTTTGTCTTGATGTTATTTAACGAAAAAGAAGGTAGAGCAGGGATAAAAAGTAAGGCCTAGTTTTTAAGGAAAAGGCTGTGAATTTTGCGTATTTTTAAATCTTTCGTGAGGCATATTACTAATTAATGAACAGGTAGCATACTGCGACCAATCAATATTGGTTGAACAATATCTAAGATTTATTCTAGAATATGTTTAGTATGAGGTCAAGTATAAAAGAGGTACGCCCCGACTTTGAAAATTGGCAAATTGGATGTTTAAAATTTAATTCTCTCAATGCATGAAGTGTGGCTAAACAAGCCAATTACGCATTTTTCTATATATCGTCAAAAAATAATCAAAGAACGCGCGATCATATCTTTCTGAATTGGAATGAATCAATCCAGATGCTATTTGTGTAGTTTACAATTAGGAGATGGCAAAAAAAAAAAAAAAGGAAAAAAAGGCAAACGAAAATAATTGATATCTAACTATATGTAATCAAATCGAAGCAATATATGATATGCACTGTATACATACTTCGTGAGTATAAATCAAAAATTGAAGTCTATCATTTGAAGTATTTAGGGTGTTGTTCGTTTACCGAGACATCGGACTATTGCATCCAGTACCGCAGGAAGTTTATCTTAATTTATAAGCCATGCAATGATGTAAATGCTTGTCTAATGAAAAAAAACATTTTTACGTAATATTTATTGGTTTAAGAGTATACGAATAACTGCATTGATAAGGTGACCCTATTTTGAAAGCGTAAAATTTTAAACTTATATGACATGATGAAAAAGAACACGCATTTATTGTAATACAACAGTGATTAAAAAGTGTCATGTTATTTTTTAAAATTACATATTACAAAAACATACAAAATTTTGGTGGAATTATAGACCTATTTAAGTTAAGAAAGCCGAGGATGTTCATTCTCTTTCGTCACTACCACAATAATCATTGGAGTACATTCATCTTTTTTTTTGTTCAATGTGTATAAACACACACATACACACGCACACACGCATACACGCACATCCACTCGCTCACTCACACATCTATTTAAATATATATATTTAAGGTTTTTTTGTGTAAGCTATATGATTTATCCACCATAAAATTTACTATTGCTTGTAAAAAGGAAGAAAAAAAAAGGATGACAGAGGGCCAAAGCATAAATTTATACAAAAAAGATGAGATGCCTGTACTTTGATCACAAGACCCTTTTTTTTTGTTTTAGCATCTTGCTAGAAGTTGCAATTTATTTTTATGCATACATTTTTATATATTTTTATATCGTGGTACCCTCCCTCAACATGTTTTTTGGATCATCAAATTATATTTGCACATTTCCATATCTTTTACTCTTATTTTTTTTTTCTTTGGGGTAAAAAAAAAAAAAAAGAAAAAATTATAAGCTTTTTGTTTGTGCGTGGGTGATTTTAATAAAAAAAAAATCCGTTGTTATGAGTCAAGTGATGAAGCTTTTATTTTAGGAAAGACAGATTTTTGTTGGAAGGAGAAGCAATAAATCCACCTGAGTTTCATAAGGCACACAGATCATCATCTTTTGTGCTTCCTTATTTCGAATCCAATTGGAAAGCCAGCTTGTCAAAATTTACTCGGCTGCCCTGACAACGCCTAGATTCTTCCTTTCTTTCACATCATATCCCAATCAAAAAAGATATTATCATATAAAAAGACTTATTTTAATAAAGTTCTTTTTATTTTGTGAAATACAGATTCAATTAACTATAAATATTTAAATTTGCATTAAACGCAATGTCATTGGCTTTAGATAGATAGATGATGATTACATTGGTAGGACCAGTCAAACACTAACACCGTATTCGTACGTTTCACTAAGTACACTGAATATTGTTGAATTACTTATACATACACACCGCACCCGGATAATACTGATAATGTTGGAATTAGGCACATTAGATATCATATGTACAATGTTGTGCAATAGGTGAATTAGATCAAACAAGTATTGATAGTCTATAGTGTCAAATAAATCACGATAATCTTGTATGGGTAGAATAGTGATTTTGTACTATTGCACTATACAAAATTGAAAAATAAAGAACAAAGAGTGCCAAATGACATATGACCTTGTTATTATTATACAAACACAAGTAATCCTTATTTGGTCAGATAAGTTGGGGTGAAAAAAAAAACATTGGCTAAAATACTATAGTTCATACAAGTTTATTTGCTGTATTTTCTACATGAGATATTATTCAGCTTACATTATATTAAAGGTAGATATGTCATTTCATATGCTTACAAGTCCAAAGAAAAAGACTAGAAGAAGCCAGTGTACACAAATAGACTTTTTTTTTTTTTTTTTTTTTTTTTTTTTTTTTTTTGCCATACTCATGGGATAATGGAAGAACCCAAATATAATGGTTATTTAAATACCACAAATTTGATTTACCCCGCACTTTTTTCTTTATAGAGAGAGTACAAAGTTAAAGCTTGATTTTTGTGCCTTCTTATTTTTCTTTCTTCTTTTTCTTCCTCATACACACGCAAAATCGTGAAGAATTAAGCCATAAAAAATGCCAATCATGGCTACTCATCATCAAAATACTGATTCATCACCGAATAGCAATGCATTTTATGATAATACAATAAATGATTCTCCTGAATCTCCTACATCACGTAAAAGAAAGCAAGAGGAATTTCAATATTCCTCGCATAATGTTATTCATCATTTAGAGTTGCCTTCTTATTACTCTTCAAATCATAATAACCAACAGCAATGGCATCAACAACCACCGCAACCACAACAACTCCCACAAGTACAAGCTGTTACATCCGATGCCTCTTCTTTAGTCATTGATTTTAATAATGAAGCAAATATGCAAGCATCATCTGATATATCGTCTTGGAATCATCATAATCATCAAATACCTCAACATTCGATTTCTTCATTAATGCAATCGGATTTTAACATATCCGATCCGCAACAAACATCGGCTTATACCAACCCTAATCCATATCTTCAACAACAACACAGTGAACAATCAAGCTCTGGATTAACTCATGGTGGTCGTCATAGTATATTGAATATCACTGGTGACGGTAATGGCGGCGTGGGAGAAAATAAAGGCTTGTCCGAGATTCATCAAATGCTAAATCTTGATCAATTTGCTACTTCAAATACGACTAATTCGACATCAGCACAAACGTCTACTCCATCAAACTATAGTTTTGTTGATGAACCAAGCAGACTGCATTTAACTGATCTGGGTGCTGGTAATTTACACCAGCAAAGGCAATTGATTCAGTCCTGGAGTAATAGTAATGGTGGTACAACAAATGCACAGCAAAACAATTATTCAAACAACGGTAGTAGTACGCCTGGTTTCTTTACGCCTGGTTTCTTGGAGTCTTTGCAAGAAGATGATAATGAATCATATCATACCACTGATTTCCCTTTTCATCATCATAATCAAAACAGAGGCTGGAATACATCTTCGTCTTCTTCACCACCTGGAAATATGGAAAATTCTATGGAGCATGATACAATCATGGTAAATAGCAAAATCGTTTTATTTCATATATACATGTACTAAATACTCATAAACAGATGCCTGAAAGAACATTGGTGTCACAATTGAAGAATAATATTGTCACTAATTCCCCAACAGCCACTAATTCAGCCCAATTATCGACTATTTTTCATCATAATCATCATTCCACACCATCTTCTCCAATTCCAAATCAACATCATCAACACCATCATGCTGTTTCTACTTCTGCTGCTGCCGCCGCTGCTGTTGCTGCTGGTATTTTATCATCATCTTCTATATCTTCTACTTCTTCAAACTCGTCTCCTCCACCTCCAACTATTATGCCGATTTCAAGCCACCCAAATAATGAGGGTAATGTCAATATTAATTATCCTGATGACAGCAATCGATATGTTGATCATCGTCGACATCATATAATGAATGCTAGAGTTTTACAACATGCAGTAAATGAAGCAAGGATGAAACCTATCATAAGGAATTATCTATCAAATCATTACTCTGAGGAAGAACGTACTGTCATCATATTGACTAGCAAGGTCGCTCAGAAAAGTTATGGTACAGAAAAGAGGTAAATACTTAAAACTATTATTGGGTGTACAAGAAAATAATAACACTAATATAAATATAGATTTTTATGTCCTCCACCTACAGCCATTTTGGTGGGCAAGAACTGGTGGACCTCAACATCTCAGAAATTTCATAAATTAGACAGTGGCAATAATAATGAAATTTTGAAAATGCCAAATGGGAATGAACTTTGTCCACCTAAAATTTCCGTATCTATTTCAGGCGAAACTTCTACTCAATCAGGACAAATTGAATGGTACACTGTATCTGGTGTTACAGTTGGACAAACAGGACATATAAAATCTCAACAAACTGCTTCACCATCCACATCTACTACATCTACATCGACGGGATCAACTGCCGAGCAACCACAGCAACAGCAACAGCAACAGCAGCAACAACATCCAAGCCGATTTCGTAGTTCAGCTGAATCTCGTAATAACAGCATTGATTGGTATCAAAATCATGCACATGAACTTTTATCTGCTGGTAAATGTGTTTCCAAACATTTGTACATTAATGATGCCGACGAAAAGAGGAAAAGAGTAGAAGGTTTGATTCGTATTCAACTTGCTAATGGAATTCAAATGGGAGCATTGGCCTCAAAAGGCATTAAAGTGATCAGCAAACCTTCTAAAAAGAGACAAAGTGTAAAAAATATGGAATGTAAGTTACTTATTTATATCTAAAATATAATCAAAAATTCTAAAGATGCATCATATAGTGTGTATTCATCATGGAACAACAGTTTCTCTTTTCAATCGCATTCGATCTCAAACAGTATCTACAAAGTATTTAGGCGTCTCCTCTTCTTCACCATTTTCATTTCCTGGTCAACCTTTTCAAGGAGGCGCTCCAGGAGAAGGCACATGTTTTGTTGCTAGAACAACATGTTGGGATCCCTTTGTCATTTGGGTAGTAGATACTACTCGATCTCCAAGTGACGCTAAGGAAAGTGATACACCTGAAGATTTTATTGGACGTAATGCATTTACCCGAAATATCCCTTACCCACCACCACCAGCCATTGCATTAAAGAACAAAACGAGTCAACTGATTCCAATTCATTATAACCAGCACGTTGTGTTACAGTGTCTGACCACAGGTCTTGTGAGTCCAGTCATGATTATTCGAAAAGTTGATAAAGCATCGACAGTGGTTGGTGGTGCTCAAAGTACAGATGATCTTAACCTAATGGGAGGCGGTGAATATGGTGATGAAGTATTAGGTGACCCTGTTTCTCAGTTACACAAGGTAGCACTCCAAATTGTTCAAGACCCTCAACAGCAACAGCAACAGCAACAGCAACAGCAACAGCAACAGCAACAGCAACAACCTCAAAAACAACCTGATATGAATTACTTCCCTACACCATCAACATCTACATCATCTCCTCAAGTTATGATGCCTCGAACATGTCATCCGGTCACGTATCTTGCTTGTTTGAATGACATGGTTGGAATGCATAAAACAACAGATACAAGAAAGCCTATTGTTCCTGTAGTGGCAAATCCAAACCCTAACAATAGCAGTAGTAGCAGCAGTAATACTAATCTTATACATAATTGGGACGATGTAGATGCTATGTTTGATATCACATCTCAAGAAGCAGGTGGGAAAATTATACGTAAAAGAAGAGTATCAATAGATCCATCTTCTTTAATGGATAGTGGCAGTAAATTGTTTGATTCTAGTGATATTTTAAATGATCCTCGTCGCCGTGTAAACAGTCTGAATGATGATTATACATTTTATCACAATATGCCTCCAATTGCGCCCCCAGCTATTTCGAGATCCCAACAGCAACATCATCACGAAGTTTCTCGTAAATCGAGTATCAGTAGCAATGGCTCGGCAAGTACTACAACTGGAGGAGGAGGTGGTAGACGGGCTTCTGTTCAAAATCAAGCATCGCACGGTTTAGGCGCTTATTGGCATGAAGATGTTTCTGATGCGGCTGTCTGGACAATAGTTGGAACAGGTTAGGAAATTATTATTATTATTATTATTATTATTATTATTATTATTATTATTATTATTAGGTCAAAAGCTTATTTTAATTTGTATATAGATTGTGCGACTTATACTTTCTTGTCACCAAGTGAAGAAATACTTCAGCATGATAGCAATGAAAACACATCTTTATCATCTCCAACACCTTATCCTTCATTAATACATATGGCTACCAAATCAACTCTTGAAAATAAGGATCAATTGCAGTTAAGTTTACACGGTGAAAACTTTTCTCGTGATTTACAAGTTTGGTTTGGTGACATTAAAGCGTCAAATGTAGAATATCGAAGTCGAGAATTAATTATTTGTCGAGTGCCATCAAAGAATGAATTGGTATCAACAAAGCATACATATGAGCAAATACCCATTTTGCTGGTCAGAGGAGACGGTACTATATGTAAAACAAACAAATTTTATCATTTATAGTACTACTTTGTATGCATTGCTTTGTTTTGTGTAAAGTGTATTTTATGTAAATAGTCCTTGTTCATTCCTTTTTTTTTCACGTCATGTATGTAACTTATGTATTAACTATGTATTTTTTTTTTAAAAAAAGAAAAAAACTCTTTATAATATGCCCTTTCTTAATCCTTTATTTCTGTACCTTTGATTATAATTATAACTAGTAATAGTAATTGTTGTTTCAATGGTATATACCCTATGCTTTTTCACACACATTTACAAACACACACATTTACAAACACACACATTTACAAACACACACACACACACACACACACACACACACACACACACACACACACACACACACACACACACACACTCAGCAATATTAAATACACAAACACAAGCAATTACACACATACAGTTTGGTATGACCTGCACGTACACAACAAACAATTTATTTTTCTTCTACACTAAATGCAGGTTTAACTTTCTTTTGCAGCTTCTTATTTGAATATAAATATATATATATATATATTATTAGTAGTTTATTTCGTACTTGGTTTTGTATAATATATAATAAATAATAATGAATCGAACGAGTTTAAAGGTTTTGTACCAAGTTATGAATATATAATAATAGGGTTTCAAAATTTTCGAAACATTAAATCATATCAATAAGCTTTGAGGTACCATCCCTATTCGTCTTCTCAAACAAAAACCACGTAACACCAATTTCCAAGTGTAACTGCTTATTCAAAAAACGATAATCGATTCAGGTTCATGTTTGACAATACTTCGAATCCTCTTGCCTTTGTAAAACCAATTATAAGGATTACATGAATTGGCCGCAAAATGTAATGTATTTATTACTACAATATTTTCTTCACTTGAAATTGAGACATTTCAGAAAGATATTTGGATAGTTTCCAATTAAATTTTGGACGAGTGTAGTTGTATTTTGAAATAAGTCTAGACATGATGAGAATGCAAATTTATACATATTGTGAATAAATTTTGAGTGAATAAGGCGCTGTTTATATATACTAATTGTTTAATATGAACATTAATTTTTTTATATGAATTGAGCTCATGCTCAAAATAATCAAAGTTGAAAAGAATAATATAGTTGAATTTCTACAGGTATGTTTAATTAGATCAACACTTGAAATAATACTTGAGGCTAATTTAATCTTTTCCAAATCCCCTTTCAACTTCATCCCGATTTTGTCCTCATTACATCCAAACATTGTCCTCACTATATCCAAGTTTATTCTTATTTCATTCCAGATTTTACTTATTTTGCGTGAATTTAAAGTATAAATACTGTAACGCAGATAAACGTATTGCTTCCTTTTATCTGATATTGAGAGCATGTACGAACATTTAAACTCATAAATAAAAATTATATCATCAACTATATATTTTATTGAATGTGTATGTATTATAAACACCTGTAACGTACTATTTAAGTCATCTTTAACAATTTTCTAAAAAGTTGGATCCATGGCATTTAAAAATAGAAAAGTACGGAGATTCAATTAACCAAACGGTAGTCAAATTCTATAATTCAGGTACAACTAATAGTCTCATGTTTAATATGAATAATGCATATAAAAAGCATTTAAACCATAGATGTAATAATAAAACATATTTGTAACTTTCTTGTTCTCTTTTTCACATGTGAAATGAGTGAAAAAAACAGCCTTTCAAAGGATTAAAGATAAATCGAGGATGTTTTTATTATCTCCGATGAAATCACCGCAAGAACAGATCGCAAAATGGCTTTTTTAATCATATAAATGGGATAACAATGTAAGAACAACATCAACAAGGAGGGGAAGTTTATAAGTAATAATCATAAAATCTATAGTAAAATATAAAAAATAAAAGGATAACAACATGATATAAGCAAATCTATTTACAAAAGAGATAAAGAAAGAGGAAAAAGAAAAATCATTGAATGGAGCATTGACAGTAAACTGGATTAACAGCGTCTCTTCTTTGATGTTGATGATGGTGATGGTGATTTGAAGAAGAGCCATTGTATTTAGATACGGTAGAAGTCATATTATCGTGTTCATCATGAGCATCATCATCTAATTGAACTTGATCGTAATGTAACGAGGAAGAAGTAGGAGTGGTAGTGGTGGACATGATGTGATGATGGCCATGATGATATATGGTTTTCTTTTCTATTGATAATCTTTTCACATCATTTGGGGAATGAGAACTAAAATCTAGGCTACTGCTCGATCTTTTGCTTCCTACTGCAAAGGGAAAAAGAAATGGTCAGTCGTTTTGCAAATCAAAAAGATGTTAATAATGTTACCTGTTTCTACCACCATCATTTGTGTAGTGCTTGTATTGGACACAACATCGAAATCTTCATCTTCATCATGTTCAATTAAATTAGCTACACCAGAATCATGCACAGTTAAGGTATTTTTTTGTGTTTCCCATTGTTTGAGATTGGCCTGCATTTGATCTACGGCAAATGAAATATCGCAAAGAATTTCTCGCACATTTTGAAATAAATCTAAAGCAACAAAACGAATAAAACCTATTTGAGAATCTTCCAGAATGACTTGATCGCGATCATTCATGGGTAATACAGGCATACCCAATTCTTTTTCAAGATCACCTTGACAAACAAATTCTTCAACTAATAACTCGGCCCATTTAGCACCCCAGCGGAATGGGCGAGCTACATTGCTAATATCAGCACATTTAATCAGTGCACTACAGATTAAATTTCTTTCTAATTCTTTTTGTTGTACATCCATAGTGTCCATGTTGTTGACTCGAGTTGCTTGTTCTTTGATTTTTGTAACGTATTCTAAATGTAATGACATGTCTGTTGCCAAGATACTTGAAACGACAGTTTTTCTAAATTCTGCTAGATTTGATGAGCCTGTTTGTTTGCCCGCAATAAACATATTTTACTTACCTCTGTATTCGGCAGATTTCGTATCACCAACTAACTGTATAATTCCATGTTTATTTAACAACTGGAATAAAGTCATTGAGTGTAGACTTTCTAAAACCGAACGGTCGTTATAAAGTGTAGCAAGTGGATTTGATGAATTGATCTATAATTTATAACATTGAGTGTACTGATTATTACACTAAAATATATCAAATTACCAAAAACATGTTATTTACACCGGGATGAGCTGCATCATGTCCAATTGCAGCAATTAAAAGAGCAAATACATCTTTAGGTCTTAGTAAATCTTGAGGCTTTCTATTTAATTTACTGTTACTCTTGAATTTTTTGGTGAACGGTAATACAGATAATTCACATAACATGAAAAATAAACATTGCAATACATCTACGGCATGAGCAAAGTTATGATATGGATTTTCGTCATGATAAGCACTTGCTAAATCAATAATAAAATCGTACAATTGGGCTAATACAAAAGAGTGTGAATATCATATAAAACTATCCTCAAGATTTCATTTTGCGTACCTTTTTTTATGTCTAAATGTTTTAATTCTGGTAATGTTAATACTTGCTCAAATACGAGATATACACAATGAATTAGTTCCTGTTGTTTTAAACCAAATGGACTGAAATCCCAACTTGATATCCTTGATTTGAGTTCCGCTGATCGTTTTCTAGAAAGAGAAGGGGGGGTAGGTTAATCATTAAATGTAACATTTAGTATATAAATAATAAATAAGCCTTACTTTGATATGTTTGGATATGTTTCTTTAGTTGTAGTTTTTGTTGTTTTTGGAACAAATACGTCCATAAGTATTTTGGATAAACTTGAATTAATTTTGTTAGTTTGATTATACAATAATAATAAAAAAAAAAAAAAAAAATCACCAAAATACTTACTGTGTATCCTTTGAATTCATTTCATTAATTCGGTCACATAAAGGTTGATAAGCGGTTGGAGAAGGCAATGATTGCTGCTGTGGTAACAATAAAGGTGTACTATTGTTATTGACGTTTTCGTGCATTTTTAAATCGGGGTGACATCGGTATAGTTTCTAGAGTTAAAACGAAAAAATTAAAATGACATTTTTGAGAGATTGAGTCAATAATTATTACCAGGAATAAAGTTTTTATCACATTTAAATATAATGGTTTCAACAAATAATCAGTTGCACCAGCATGAATACAATCCAGCATGAGGTTAGTTGAATCATTTTTCGAGCATACTAGACAATAAAATTGTTAAATACATAACCGAATGTTACAATGAAAATAAAATAAAAACTAACCGACAAGTGGTATGTAATTCGGCAATAATGTATTTAAATCGCGTGTGATATTTTGTAAGAATTGAATAATGTACTCATCTCTGTTTATTTTATCATTGTATTGTAGCGCGTCAAGATCGACAAGTAGTAAGGTTGATTGAACATTTTGACATTGTTTGACTTTTTCGATGGCTTCAAAAGGGTCTTGATGTATGTACACTTTTTTTTTGTTTTTTCAGTATAAAAATTATTGTGATTTTAATTTAAATTACCTTGACCAAAGTTCAATTTGATCAATTGTTGATAATCCTCTTGTTGTTCTTGATCAATGATGTGATATGGTTGATCATTCATGTTATTATTTTGGTGTAAAATCACCACTGTACAAAGTGAAGCATCCATTATTATATTTTATTTAAACAATATAATATAAATGAAAAGCAGTAAAAAAAAAGGGGGTGGTGGTGGTGTGAGAGAAAGGGGAGTGAGGGTCCAAGACAGGGTGAAAGAAAGGGATGATTTATATAATAAATGTCTTGATAAATATCAAACCTATTTCTCTATTATTTAATTTTTTTATCAAAATGAAAAGGGGTTTATTTGTGTATAAAAAGAAAGAAAAAGAGGGAAAAAATTAAGAGAGAGAAAAAAAGAGAGAGGGGAGGGGGGGGGGAAAGAAAAGAACAGAGTTTATAACAAAAAAAAAAATATGTGTACTACAGAACGAAATTAAGGGGGGAAAGGAGGAGAAAATATTATTCAATTCTCACTTGTTTATTCGGTTTGTTTATACCTTAAATATGAAATCTTTTTTTTTTATTTTATTTTCACTAGGCAAATCCACGTGGCAATGGCCCGATAACTATATTGTATAGGTCCGTGCTACTTTATGTATTCTTTTTATTCTCTTTTTATTACTTTTTTACCATTTTTATTTAGACACTTATACACAAGAATTCTTTGAAACTATTTTAGTTTAAAAAATTAAAATTGACGTCAATATCTCACTAATAAGAATCCTCATTTCTATATCTAAAATGTATATAGCTTATTAAAAGTCATCTGATGGCAAAAAAAGTCAATTCTTTTTGTGTATAACAATGTGTAACAATTTGAATTAAGCCACGTGAACTAACGAAAAAATTCATACAAATCTTTATTTATACTATATTTTACCAAGCAGGACCATTTGAATGAGATTGGCCTGCACTACCTACAGCCGATGTTCCAGTGTAACTTTCTCCCATAACTCCATCGTTTGCAGGATTGTAAGTAAAACCTGCAAATTGTTCTTGCATTGTACTAGAAATTTGTGAATCATCGACAAGTGATTCTTGAGGTGCCTCAGATGTAAATTCATCATCGAAATTTGTTGTATCATAGGCTGAATCCACTGAAGGTTTATAAGGTGGTTGGAGTTTCTTTTGATTTAATTTTCTCCAATCGATGCTTGCAAAGAAAGGATGATTTTTAATTTCTTCAGATCCATTATTACCTAATCTTTCGTTGGGATCTCTTGTGAGAAGCTGTCAAAATAAGTAATTTAGTATTTTAAAAAGATTTTGAATCATAAAAAAAAGAAAAAAAAAATATTACCCCTCTCAAAAGTGATCTGGCATCTGCACTCATATCATCAGGAAATCTTAATTCGTCTTGCAAAATCTTTCTATACATTTCATTTGTATTTTCATCATAAAATGGTGGTAAACCGGTCATCATCTCATAGAGTAAAACACCCAAAGTCCACCAGTCAACTGTCTTTGTATATCCTTGTCCAAGCAATAATTCAGGTGCAAGATATTCAGGTGTACCACAGAATGTATTGGTACGTTCATTTTCCTTCATATTTAATTTACAGAGACCAAAATCGCAAAGAGCAATATGGCCATTATAATCAATGAGAATATTTTCAGGCTTGAGATCACTATAAAAAAGAATTTTTATAAATACTAATCCTCACTTTTATCCTAACCTTAAACCCTAATCTCAAATATTTACCGATAAACCACATTAAAATCATGAAGACATTCTAAGGCACTCAGCAGCTCAGCAGTATAAAATCTTGATCTATTTTCATCAAATCTACCTTCTAATTGTAAATGATGGAAAAGTTCGCCTCCATTAATGAAAGCCAACACCAAATAAAGCTTATCAGGACTTTGAAAGGCAAACTTGAGTGGTACAATAAAAGGATTTCTAATCTTTGCCAACACTGTCTTTTCAGCCATTGTATGAGTAACTTCTGATCTGGAAATAATGCGGGATTTGCGCAATACTTTCATTGCATAGATACGATTTGTATCTTTTTTACGTACGACATACACCTAACCCACAACCAATTAATTAATACCTCATTTACATATCTAATTATATAAATATTTACCTTGCCAAAACTACCACGACCAATAACTCGTAAAAGATCAAACGCGTCAAATGTGATGGGTGTACTAACCTAATAATCAATAGTTTGAATATTTGATCATTTGAAAATAATATCATAATATTACCTGCTGAGGTCTATAACATAATTGAATGTGCATGGCACCTGTACCACCAACGATATTCAATACTTGATCTTCAATCTTTGTAGTATCAAAATTAGGCTGAATCTTTACACCACCGAGAAAAACATCGTTTGTTGTACGAGGTGTTTCTCCTTGTGCAGTAGGAGGATGGCGCATGTAAATGGATATTGATACTTCTGAGCTACGAGAAACATCACTAAATGATAATAATATATTAGTAAATGAATTGTTGTAAATAATTATAACTTACAAATGAGCTCTATATTGATAAATAGGATTGGCGGTATCACCACCCAAAGCATCAATTAAAACTTCATTTTTATCGAATTCCAATACAACATAAGGCAACCACCAATTTTGTTGTTTGCGAGTTAAAGAATCACGATTATTGCGATTACTCGTGGCTACTTGTTGTTGCGCAGGTAAAGTAATATTGGAAGGTGGTGTAATACCTCTTGCTTCACAAACACGAATGAGCAAAACACCAGATTTAGGCTCATTATTATTAGCAGAAGAAGAAGGTGAAGGTGTTGTATTTCTTGAAGGAGCACGTAAGGGTTGCTGTGCAGAAGAAGAAGAGGGAGGAAGAGGAGCAGGAATAGCAGGAGCTGAAGGTGTTGGAGCCTGTTCCTTATTTTCTGATATAGTATGAATAAAACTGTATAATTTACAATGTAATTTGCTGCCTAGTTACTTACTTCTTACGCCCGGGAGTTTCCAAGAATTCATTCTAGTTATTTTGAACAAGACAAAATTTGAGTATTTTTTTTGTAAAAAAATAACAAAAAATTAAGAGTAAAAAAATGTCTTACGTTTACACCTAATTTAGTTTATCTTTTTTATTGATGTTACAACAGTTTTATATAAATGTTCAGTATAAATTTATATAAATAACTATATATGAAAAATAGAAAAAATATGAAAAAAAAGAAAGAAACAGAAAGAAAGAAAAATACAAAAAAAAAAGCGACAGAGGAGGGGTATTTATTAATGAGATGTGTGCGTAAAGAAGTCTGATATGAGAGCTACAATAATTCTTTAATGTGTGTATGTATGTGTGTGTGAAATGAGCTAATTAAAACTCAGTTATTATGGGATTTTATTAACGAAAATCTATTTAAGCAATGCTCTTCACTGTATTCACCATTTGAGTTGATAAAATAGAATAGCGTTGTGTGAATGGGGTTCTAGAACCCAAATATCTTGTCCAAACTAAATATAAAATTGCATATTAATGTCAAAAAACCATTAAAGATATTGTAATACTAAAATATACTCACGCCAGAATGAGAATTTCTTGCCTAACCATTTACCAACAAATGGAAATATAACCATTGAAAATAATGCATTCAGTTGTTCTTTGCTTTCTTCCCATTCAGCTTCAGCGTCATAAGAATAAAGGCTATCATTTTCATCGTCAGAAAATACTCGAATATCATTATCTTCATCGAGACTTGAGTACGGATTTTGATCAAATGTAGACATCTAATATTACAAAATGTCAATATAAAAATTATATCTTTTCGTCCAAAATGTTCATTACCTTCTTTTGTTTGGATTTATTGAGAGAGAGAGAAAGGAATTTGGGTTACAGAACGCGCTTTCATGTTGTAATTAGCTCAATATGATTGGATTACAGTCACAGACAGTACAATATACAGCAGATTTATGGAGTTTTCTTGGTATTTCTTTATCGCTTTTCCCTCTAGTTAAACATGGACACCAAGCTTTTACAAAGACTCGACTTATTAGCCGATAATACTTTATCAATTGTCTTCGAAAAGCAACGATTAAAGCAATTAAAGTATATAAAAAAACCTTACAAATGTCGGTAGAAATTTATGTTAATTCATGTATAAATAGACTCAATGTAGATAAATACCAAATAAATATAGACAAAAACCTCTCACAGTTAAGAGATGGTATTAAAATACTTGAAAAACAACTATCTGATGAAGAGCAAACAGGAGCAAGGTAATTTTGAAATGAATAAAAGCGATATAGACAGTTTCTAATTTCATTATAGAGATACCAAAACAGAAGAAGACAAATTAATTCAACTCCAAGTTAAAGTAGATAAATTGGATGCGTTGCTAGGAAACCAAGATGATGCTACTGCAAGGTAAAAAAAAAACTGTTTCCATAAAGGTTTCAGGGGTAAACCTAACAACCACAAATTAGAGAAATATTGCTAGGCGATAAACGAGGCAAAAATTCCTCTGTAAAATTCACATCCATAGACATGGACCAAACTGAAGATATGGAGAATGGACAAATTCTTCAATTACAACAACGTATTATAGATGATCAGGATCAGGATTTAGATCACCTATCTGATGCTATCCGTAGGCAAAGGGAACTAGGATTACTTATCGGTGATGAATTAGAAACTCATGCTCAAATTATTGATGAAACGGAAGAAATGGTTGATAGAACTGATGAGAGATTAAGACAAGCTAAGAAGAAACTGGATTACGTCGGTCGAAAAGTTAAAGATAATAGTAAGTTGTTTTTACATACAAACCCTATGAGTAAAAATCTCATTTTTTCATTCGATAATTTATATAGAGTCAGTTTGTATAGTTATTGCATTAATTATAGTTTTCTTCATTTTGGTTGGATTGTTTCGTTGATCTTAGTTTTAGTAATGTGACTCCTCTGAATTATAAATTATATCTTTTATCTATCTTCTATCAATTCTTCCTTTTTTTTTTTTTTCAACCTTACATTAATATCTGTTCTTCTACAATTTTGTTTTTTTTGTTTTTTTTTTTTTTTTTTTTGTCAAGAAAAAAATATTAATAATGGCACCTAACAATAAAGAAGATATTCCCGATGATGCTAACGATCATTGTCCTGTAAGTCGATCATGATAGTGTTTCAAAGTGATTGGATGACTAATACATCTACAATTACTACGACAGGGACCCGAGGATGAGGAAGCAGGTAAAGCAGATGCTTGTGCTGGATGTCCCAATCAAGATATTTGCGCATCAACACCTAAAGGTCCAGATCCTGGTTAGTGTTATAATTTATAATCAATTGTAATCCGATGAACTGATTTTATTTAACGTAGATGTCGCTGTAATTGCTAAAAGACTTTCTGGAGTAAAGCATAAAATCCTTGTATTGTCAGGCAAAGGTGGTGTAGGCAAATCTAGTTTTACCTCACAACTTGCATTTGCACTTTCTGGCGATGAAGATGTACAAGTAGGTGTGATGGACATTGATATTTGCGGTCCTTCTATTCCTACTATTATGGGTGTTGTTGATGAACAAATTCACCAAAGTAACAGCGGATGGCAACCAGTATATGTACAAGATAATTTAGGAGTCATGTCAATTGGCTTTATGCTACCCGATAAAGACGATGCAGTTATTTGGAGAGGTCCAAAGAAGAATGGCCTTATTAAACAGTTTTTAAGAGATGTGGATTGGGGAGATTTGGATTATTTGTTGGTTGATACACCTCCTGGTACTTCCGATGAGCATCTATCATTAGCATCATTTTTAAAACAAAGTGGAATAGATGGCGCTGTAATCATTACAACACCTCAGGAAGTTGCATTACAAGACGTTCGCAAAGAAATCGATTTCTGTAAAAAGGCAAAAATTCCTATTTTGGGGTTAGTAGAGAACATGTCAGGTTTTGTCTGTCCTAATTGCCATGGTGAGTCAGTTATCTTTCCTCCAACTACTGGCGGTGCTGAGGCTTTGGCAGAAGAATTTGGCATTACTTTGTTGGGTAGAATTCCTTTAGATCCTAGAGTAGCAAAAAGCTGTGATATGGGTGTGTCGTTTTTGGACGAACATCCTGATTCACCAGCTTGTGCTGCATATGAAGACATTATTGATAGTAAGTGGATTTTGCTGCAATGATTTGGATGACTATTAACCTTTTTTTTTAAAAAAAAAATAGAGTTGAGAGACGTTGTAGAATAGTTAAACAAAATAAAAGAAAAGGAATTCATTCTGTTGTAAAGTATTTTGTCTGTTTTTTAAGCTCCAACCTGATCCCATTAAGATACAACCTGCGGTATTAAATTTGCGTAAGCTTTAAGAGCGTCTTAAAAATCTGATATTTTTTTGTGTTCAAAATCTAAAAATTGCTACATGGCAGATCGTTGTATTCAGCGAATCAAATATTATTTTACCGTTTTCTTTTTTCAAGCATTTTATTTTATTATTTGCGCAAAGTTTTTAGCCTTCATTTTTACTATATTCCTTAACTTTAGCTGGATTTCTGATGGGGGTAGTAGCACATTATATCCACTATCTACTATCAATGCACATATTTTTGCAAATGGTGAGAGCTAATAATATTGTTTAAGTTTACTTTAACTGCACCATCTACAGCTAAGATTTGTTATAACGGACTAGTTGGGGATAAAAAATGTGTTAGTATAACGAATATTCCGTTATAACGAATCAGACGCTCTATATGGTACAGTAGCGCCTAGAATATGTATACCAGCTGCAGCCAAATACTACTAATCTTTCAGCACATCAAATTTATTAAATAAATCTTGGATGAGAATATAATATTGAATCATGTCAGGTTGTATAATTAATATCATACAAAACATTCAAGATTCATCAATCTTTTCCGCATGCTTAATAATCTATGCTTGGATAAATTACCCTATTATTAGTAATTTGCTATAGCAATATTTACTAATTACTATAAACGCTAAATATATTCAAGGAATTTATTTGGTCCCTTCTTTACTTTTAAACTAACTTCAATAAACCATGAAGAGTTATAAGTGTACTTTCCATATTCCTTTTCATAGTTTCAATCTTCAGCGTCAGGAAGTTGTTCACTTTTCTATAACCAAACTCATACTAAGCACTTTCTATATAAACCCTAGACACTGTTAGATAGATATGAGTTAGTTGCATTATGTTACATGTTCCTGAAATTATTGTATTGATATATTTGAGTTACTCCTTGTACAAAATGTATGTGAGAGTAATATATGTATTTGACTGATAGTTTGTTTACCAACTGTAAAAATAAAGGGATACTGGAAGCTATGCAAATATATATGTAAACGAATGTGTTGCACTTGTTCTCTGTAATAGCAATAAATATACGATAGGGGTTCGTATGTAATAATATCACTATGGGAAAAAATGCGAAAATGGCAATTTTAAAATTTGCAGTTATTTGTTTTTTTACGTAAAATTATTATGGAGTTATATCTTTCCAATACAATCTTCATATAAAACAGTTTTTTCAGCGAATATCATAGTATTTTTTTCAGAAAAGTTGTAGTTTATACCTCATTTTACTCCTTTTTTCCCGTAGTGTATAAAATTATGTTTACGAGAAAAAGGTTATTTATTAAAATAATGTTTCAGATCAAAATGTCAAGATAAATTAACCAATCATAGTCTACTCTTGAAGGTCTGTACTCTGAATACTAGTAATAAATGATGATACTTAATATGTACACTGACGTATATTTGGATATATCAGTATATATCACGAAAAACTCAAAAGAGTAAAATTTGTTATGTCAAGATACATCATAGGTCTCACATCCAAGGTCTCAGTCTATAATTGGTGTTATAGTAGATCAATGCATCTGTATTGATCTACATCATATTCTTAGATAGTAAGACCCTCGTAATAGTTATAATAATGAGTGTGTATAAATACATCCAAAGGATGTATCGTTAATAAAAGTGTAATATTTTGGCAAGATTATTCTTACAGATTCTTTTGACATTTCAAAATTTACTGCTTTTTCCTCTGAGAGCATAAAGGAGGTCAGAGTGCGTAAGTTGGAATACTTTTTACAACGTTGCCCTAAAGACTGTACCAAAAAATCCCTTCAAAGAGTAGATTTACTACATAACGAGCTCGAATTACAGGGCCTAAATTATCAAACTCCGTTTTACGCGTACTGTACCTTTAAATACTGAGAAAATCGCCACAAAATCTACTTTTCAGCTGATAACTCTTGCAATTTTGAAGCAATCTCAAAGAGTAATATTTCAAAACAGATATATAAAGGAGAAAGATAAATCAAGCAAAAATCCTGATTAAGCTCACACACTATTTATAAAGTTATTTCCATTAAAAGCGTACAAAAATGCAACTTCAATGGACTGTAACTCGAGATAGCAACCGTTTAAGCACTTAGTTTATAAACCAAAAATGATTCTTTTATTAAATTTTACTATATTTTATCATAAAATTTATTTTGAAAAATCATGAATTTTTTCCTTGTATACCCTCGTCCAAAATTTGACTTTTTCGAAGAAAGCTAATAACTCTATGAAAAATGGCGCTAAAATAACAAGTAATGCCTCAAATGATAGGTATTTTTTTGCTTTATTTGTCTGTAACGCTAAGGTTAAAAGTTTATTAAAAAAGTATTTTTAAAATCGCTAAAAACTGATTTTTATGTTTTTGCTTTTTCCACAAAATTTATGGTGGTAAACATTTTCAAAATATAAATCATTAGATGCAAAATTAAATTTCATGTTGAGGTTACTTAGCAGAGCTAGCCAGGTTACTATACACATTTGATGTCAATTTTGCATTTTAAAAATTTAGGATCGTTTTTATCAATTTTTTCATCATTTAAAAGTTTTTATTTTAAATCACCGCCACACCAGTGGTGTACGAAATTTCAGGGAAAATTTGTCAAAATTGTTATTTCTTGCAATGCAATAGTATGTAGTGGATGTTTAAATCAGAAAATATAGTAGTTACGAGTGGAACAATTCATTGTAAATTGAAACAAAGTAGTAAAATAGGTTTTTAATTCAAATACTTTGATTGAATTTACGAAAGTTTTTTGAAGTCGCTAAATTTTATTAAATTCACACAGTAATTTTTTTTTTTTGCCGTAGTGGTGTGGTATAATTACAGATCTTCTATGCATTATTTTTTCTTTCAAATAGTTTTTTCCTATAGTAAACAGCAACAGCTAATTACGATTACAATGCTACTGGTAATGTCTTAATGTCTACTTTGTTGCATGGGCTCTTTTTGTCTAGTGAATTTTTACACATCATTAGTTTTATCTGTATTTAATGTTGAAAACTATTTTAATTTATAAATTTACCAAACTTGATCAAGTTTTTAATACACTTTTAACATGTTTTATTTTATTATATTCTTACTTCAAATTGTTAGATATATATTTACAGCATTCCTCTTAAAGTTGTGATAGAAAATATGGGCAGATTGAGAAACATTTAACTATATATATTCCGTGAGGAGAAATGTAGACTGACAATAGAAGAAGCATTATGAAGCATGCATGTGCTACTTATTCTCCCAATAAGTAGTACCATCTGGCCGTTGTACTAATATATACACTGTACATGATAATATAAATAAATTTTCTGCATTCAATTTTCAGGCATATTCATCGAAAAATAATAATAGTGTATAGCGAAACGATTGAACATCAAATTTAAGTAATAAAGTGCAAATAGATGCTTTTTTCAAAAAGTATTGTTGTGCTCGTGATTAGATCAAATTCGAAGCTTCAAAATTTGGAATCTTTGAATACACATCTCTTTCGAAATATTTGGCATTAGTATTGAGCTTCGATTCGAGTTTGATTCAAGTTTTAACGGAAATGGCCATTTAATTCGAGTTGAAAAACGAACTGTTTTGTTTGTGACTTATATAAAAAACGGATTGGAAGCAAATATAGCGCTGTCTTGAGCAGGCCGTTAGTAGCAGTATTGTTAAATTATAAGTTAAGACGAGGCTGCTTACCTCCCCTCTCGTTCCGTTAAGCTTTTTGCACCTACACTGCGTTCCGGTTAAAAGCTTGACTTGCACTACGGGGATGGCTTCCTCGCCCTGCGGGTTTTGTGAAAAACGTAATATCAAATAATTAAAATATATATATATATTATGATATACTTATATTGTGTGGTTTTATAGAAATAGTGTTGATATTATTGTTTAAAATAAAATACAATATATTTTAAATGTTATAACTATTTTAATTATTATTTGATAAAATTTCAGTATATACTACAATTGTTGCATAAGTTTTTGTATATGTTCTATGCACATTTAAAGACTTCTTTTGCGACCGTAAAATAAATAACTTTTACTACCATTTTGGGATTTTACGAAAGTGAACTATTTTAATTAATAGAGATGAAACCGTGTATTGGTATTTATTTATATATTTAACGACTAAAACAACTAATGAAGACACATAATTTGACTTTTACACCTTGATAAATAATTCATTTTACCAACAAGCAACACAAATTTATCACTAGTATCCGGATGTAACTTGGCTCTTGTACCATTTATTATACATTTTTCTTGTTGTGAAAATAGTCTTTCAGCAGGGACACTTGTAGCAGGAGGGATAGACAAATATTTTCCACAAATAATGATGTTGTATAAGGATCGGATTTGCGATAATATACTCAAAGCTCAATTAAATGAATATTTTGAAATCTGCTACAAAAAATGTCAAAAAAAGAAGAAAAAAAGTGCTCAAAAAATTTTTATGTTTAAATATGTTATAAAGAGCTTTGAAGCTAGTAAGTTTTATTGTTAAAAAATGCTCGTATAGCTCAATTTTTTGTGGAGATATGAGAGCTCAAAATTTTTAGTTTTAATAGCAAAATACGTGTAAAAATCTGAAACATTAGCACTGAAAAAGTTATACCAACCGCAAAAAATAGGATATTTCCGGATACTCATTTTTGGATTAAATTTGAACATCTCAGGTACATCGGCATAAAATGTTTTCTTGGGGTTATTTTGTGGGAAAAGAAGTAGGTTAGGGATAAAAAGTGAAACTCATTTTTCAAGAAAAAAGCAGTAAATTTTACCTGTTTTTGAGTTTTTCGTGATATATACAATAAATTCAGGGACAGGTAACATAACGCAGCTAATTCATGTAGACTTTGCAATGTCCAAGGTATACTATCCTGAACGTTATCGTGCATGCTCCAGTTTTTTTTTTTTTTTAAAGAAAAAAGCAATAGCCATTCCGTAGGCATTTAGTTTTTAATATTATAACCCTTTTTTTTTAAGTCATCTTTTCTCAAGTTTATCGCTTACCAAACACCCTATTATCATATTTCGTCATATTTTATTAGCTCAAATAAATTTATTCAAAAAACACTAGGCATGGTCAAGAGAATTTCATTTGCTCAAACAAGTGTTTTTGAAGTGAATTCATATAAAACCTTGCAACAATATTGGCTGAAACTGTCCTCACTACAAGAAATGAACTCATTATTAAAAGGTTTTTATTATTTGCTCCGTGTAAATTAAAAGTAGCGAAATTTCAATTAAGAGGCAGATGCAAGTGTTATCGACAATTAAAAAATTAATAATATATATAAAAATACGAATAAAGTATATAAAAAGAAATAAATTGCAGTCTAGAATGAACTTAATTTTCATTGATTATCTTAGGATGCCGAGTCAAATTTAATTTAAAATAGAGACTACTACAAAAGGTTTTTGGTCAAATATAAAGCGAAAGTGAACCTTCCATACATTAGCTAGTGTAAGGATGACGATAATATAAGAAGGAGCCAAAGGCTGTTGATTATATTTAATTATCAATTTTAATTATTAGACTTTCAAAAGCTGAACTTGGATTTTTCAGAGTACAAAACTGAAAACTTTCTATGCTTGGGATACCATGCTCACTCACACATATGATTTTTAGCCAATGGCAAGATTTGAGGAGAAAATTATGCAGAAAAAAGCAAGTATAAATGGCCATTATTCATTCATTTCAAGTACAATATTTCGTTATAGAGGTATGTTTATAGTAAGTAATTGTTACTTTTTCATTCTTATACACTTGATTATCTTTTAAAAAAAGGGGAAATCAACCTTTATTATAGATTAACAAGGGCCTGTTTAAAGGTTAAAGAGTCACAGTTTCTTTTTTTCTGAAGGAGCCACTGCAAAGCTGGGGATGAATGAAGAAGCAAAAAAAAAAAAAAAAAAAAAAAGAGCCAAACCATGTAATATAACCCTTGACAGCCTCTTTTTTCTTTTTCTTTTTCTTTTTCTTTTTCTTTTTTTCTTATATTGAATAACTAATTATACCTGTATCTCTAGCAATAAATTGTTAAAGTGCTAAATTATAGAAAGAGATAACCCAATTTTTCCAAACCAATTTCAACCAAATTAAATCAAATTGACCAACACAATTGAATTTTTACATCCTATCCTTTTACTTGATTAATTATTATGTCTCTGTCACTTGCTCGACAAGCAGTTACTAAAGGAAGCCTGCGACTCAGTCGCCATAGAAACTCTTATGCATTTTCAAAATATACTTCCGTTTTCAGTAGACAGCAAAGTTCAGTAGCTACGGCAACACAATCCGACTCAGATTTTAGCCGCAAAAAGCACATTATTTTACCAAATCCCGGTATGAATACTTTTAAATTAACAGCCAAAGTATTGCCAGGTTCAGTTGCTGAGCAATTTGCTATTCTTAAAGCATGCATTATGTCGGGATCAATGGTTCGTGCTGAGAGAATTATGAACGAGCTCTACAAGACAAAACCAGAAGAAATGAAATTATTTGCTGATGTAAATTTGTACAATACACTTTTAAATGGATTTATTGAAGCACCTACAAAGCCTATGACTAAAGAATGCTTAGCTTGGCTTGACGTTATGAAACCTCGTGGTGTGAAAGCAGATGCTAATACATATGCCATCGTTTTGAAGGGATTTTTAAGGTAAGTTTTTATTCTTATTTTTTATATTTTATAAATATGCTAACTGTGTAACAGAATGAAAAGCTATCATACAGCAAGAGGCTTAATCAGAGAAATGACTCTTGAGGAAGGGATTCCGGTTGAGGACCTGATGAAATCCGAATATTTAACAAAACAAGATGTTGAATCATTTAGAAACGTAAGTACCCACACATTTGGTTCTTGATGAAAAAAAAAAAAAAAAAAAAAAAAACTTTAAATTTTTGACACATTTGGTCGATGTAGATGATCTCCGCTAGTCAAGGAACCTCCAATCAAGATATTGCAAAATTGTTGGAACGTCTAGAAACTGCTACAAACTCTGTTTTAGGCAAACCTGCAGAAACCATCATGAAAGATACAATGGCGGAACCTCTCATCAAAGAAGCTAATATTGAGCCTGTACCTGAAGTAAGATCCACTAAATCCATCGGTGTTCAGTTTTTGCAAGAACAATTAGCAGCACTTCGTGATCCCAAAGCAAATGCCCGTATGGATCCTTATGATCTTCAATTAGGTTTAGAACAACAAGGCTATGAGATGGCATTACAGCGACTTTTATACGATAAGGAACAGAGTTTAGAGCGTGGAGACACATTACAAGCTATGAATTTAACACCACTAAAACGAATTATGTGGACATGGCACCAAAAAATGTTGCCTTTGATTCAAGAAGAAATTTTACGTTGTGATGCATCCACAATACGTGAAAGTGATCGTCGTGCTTACGGTCCATTTTTGAAGCTATTACCACCAGAAACATTATCTATTGTTACAATTTTGGAACTATTACGTTTGCACAACTCATCTGGAATTGGTGATGGTATGAAGACAGCTCGTGCAATCATTGATGTGGGTAAAGCTGTGGAAATGGAATACAATGCAGTACAAATAAAAAACAAGTCTAGAGGATTGGATAAAAATACAGATACTCATGCTCTTTTTGCAAGTGGTAAATTGTTTAACATGGCTGTGCGAAGAGCTCAAACAAATATAGAGAAGGATTTAGAATTGAAAGGCGGCACAAATGGATTGGCATCTCTAAATGATTGGAATCCTGTTTGGCCTAGTACAATCCGCGCAAAGGTTGGTAGTGTTTTGACTAGTTTATTATTGGAAGCTGCCAAAATTCCTGTGCCTAGTAAAGATCCTGAAACAGGATTGAAAATGTAAGTTTTACAGATATAATGAAAATTCCAAATAACTAATGACATTTTATAGCACCGAAAATATTCCAGCATTCTTTCACACTTATCAATACGTTCATGGTAAAAGAGTTGGAATTATCAAGTTTTCTGAACAATTAACGCACATGTTATCTCGTGAACCTATTCGTGATACTTTACATCCTCGTCTTTTGCCCATGTTGGTACATCCTAAACCATGGCTATCTTACAATAGTGGTGGCTATCTTTCTACAAAATCAGTTTGTATGAGAATTAAAGATTCAGCAGAACAATTAGTATATTTGAACAAGGCCTCAGAAAACGATCATCTTGCAAATGTTTTAGCAGGTTTGGATGTGTTGGGTTCAACATGTTGGAGAGTAAATAAGAATGTTTTCAATGTCATTCTTGAGGTTTGGAACAAGGGCGAAGCTTTGGCAGATATTCCTCCAGTCGTAAACGAGCATGCTCCTCTACCACCTAAACCCGAAAATTATGATACTGATCCTAAAGCTAAATTCAATTGGGTTTCTGAAGTCAAGCAAGTTCAAACTAACGAAAGAAATAACCACAGTTTGAGATGTGATGTAAAC
Source organism: Mucor plumbeus (assembly GCA_016758945.1). Classification (NCBI taxonomy): domain Eukaryota; kingdom Fungi; phylum Mucoromycota; class Mucoromycetes; order Mucorales; family Mucoraceae; genus Mucor; species Mucor plumbeus. The sequence goes on from JAEPRC010000014.1 coordinate 133,820, forward strand.
TATAAGGTGGAAACTGCTCGTGCTGTAAGTATAGGATATATGCATTTATATTCAATAACATCTAACATATCAATTATGTAGTTTTTGAACCTTCCAATGTATTTCCCTCATAATATGGATTTCCGTGGCCGTGCGTATCCTATGCCTCCCACTTTGAATCACTTGGGTAATGATTTGTGTCGTGGTTTACTTCATTTTGATGAGGCAAAGCCTTTAGGAGCTCGAGGATGGAGATGGCTCAAGATTCATTTAGCTAATTTGCATGGTTATGACAAGCATTCTTTTGTCGAAAGAGAGGATTACACAATGGATAATATGAATGAAATTTTGGATTCTGTAGACAATCCGTTAACTGTAAGTTTTTTAAGCATTTTTAGATAGAAAATATTGTGCCTAATCATTCTCATGTTCTTAGGGTAATCGTTGGTGGTTAAAGGCAGATTCACCATGGCAATGTCTTTCTGCTTGTTATGAAGTAGCAGCAGCTTTCCGTAGTGGTAATCCAGAAGAATTTAAATCACAGTTACCAATTCATCAAGATGGTACATGTAATGGTTTACAACATTATGCTGCTCTTGGTGGTGATTTAGCAGGTGCTCGTGCTGTGAATTTAGCAAATTCTGGTGATCGACCTGCAGATGTTTATACTGGTGTAGCTGAATTAGTGAATAAACAAATTAACGAAGCTGCTGAAAAAGGTGATGAAATGGCCCAACTTCTTAAAGGTAACATTAGTCGTAAAGTGGTTAAACAAACTGTTATGACCAATGTTTATGGTGTTACTTTTGTTGGTGCTCGTGCCCAAATTGAAAATCGTCTCCGAGAAAATCCAGATATTCCTCGTGCAAAGGTTTATGCACTTTCTGGATATTTAGCTAAGAAGGTTTTCTCCTCTTTGGGCGAAATGTTTACAGGTGCTCATAAAATTCAAGATTGGTTGACAGATTCTGCTAGACGTATTGCTCGTAGTGTTCCATTAGAAACATTACAAGAAGCTGGTTTGGTTGCTGGGGGACCACCTCCTGTTGAAGAATTAGCCGAACCTACTAAGAAAAGTGGATATGTAAAGAAGAAGAAATCCAAGGTTTTTTCTGCTCGTAATCCCTCTGCTAATCAAATGTCATCTGTTATTTGGACTACACCTCTTGGTTTACCAATTGTGCAACCCTATCGTCGATCTGGCAAAAAACAAATTGCTACACTTCTACAAACTATTTTCATTGAAGATCCTGACGCTTCTCGTCCTGTCAATGCCTTGAAACAAAGTACTGCTTTCCCTCCCAATTTCATTCACTCGCTTGATGCTACTCATATGTTGATGTCTGCTGTTGCCTGTCATAAAAAGGGCATGTCTTTTGCCTCTGTTCACGACAGTTATTGGACTCATGCATGCGATGTTGATGGTATGAATGAGGTTATTCGTGATCAATTTATTGAATTACATTCTCAACCTATTATGGAAAACTTAATTGCTGAATTCAAGGAACGTTACAAGGATTACAGAGTTCCTCAAAGTGAATTGATTGATAAGCATGCCGAAAATGATGAACCTACAAGCACAAGTTTATTTGGAGATGAATTAGATTTCGATAAAGAATTAGAACGTGAAAAGCAAAAGAAAGAAAACGAAAAGAAGGATGCACTTAATGCGATATTTGGTATGGCTGATACACCTGAAACTGATGGTGATGGTGATGGTGATGAAGATGAGGATGAGGACGAGGTGGAAAAGAAGCCTAAAAAGAGAGCTCATAATACTAAATATAAGCACAGTTGGGAGCCTCTTACTTTCCTGCCGTTACCAGAAAAGGGTGAATTTGATATTAATGAAGTCAAAAAATCACCATACTTCTTCCATTAAACAAACAATCCAAAAACTTAGACTATATATATTCCCTTTCTATTTCTCCCTCCCCCTTTTTCCTCATTTATTATTTGTAATTTTATGTATAAAAAAACTCACTTTTCTACAACACTGCAATTTAATTCTTTTTAGTTTGATACTACCTTAAAATAAAAATGAAGCAGTGTTTTTATAAACTGTACATGTGAGATGATTTGCTTAAATTTAGTAGATATTATGCAGATTTAACTCTGATACATTGACAAGGTTTAGCTATCTTCACCATTATTATGCGGGGGATCACATTTTCCTAAAAATATGGCATATTTTAAGAGTTTTTATAGACTTCTACCAACATGATAAAACTAGCTGTAAACAATGAATACCATTATAGGCGTCTAGGGCACTTCTATACTTTTTGTTTGCAGAAAAATGCTAAATTGATGGAAATTTAAAGCTTTTTTTTTTTTTTTTTTTTTTTTAAGTAAAACTCCTATTGACTGTTCCTGAAAACCACATTTGAAATGCCTCAATAAACAAAATCTATTTGTTTTCCCAGAATGTTGCCATTTCACTTAAATATTGATCCTTATTATAATGTGTTCATGTGTATCAGATTACCCATAAAATTGAAAAATGCACTTGGTTTAACAACCGAGACGTATCTTTTAACTGTTGAGATGTCCATGAAGATCCTAGATGCATTTGATACCTATAAACAATAACACGGACCTGTTTGAATAATTGCATGTAAACTGTTCTTGTTATCAGTTTATAGTTAACTTAATTATTTGAGGTCTGTATGACTAGACTTAAAAACTGATGATACTCAATCTTTCTTGCAAATTCTGATACTTAAATAAATTTATTATTCTTTATACTTGTTTATTTGATGTATTTCGAAATAACGAAATCTTTGCAAACATTCGCAAACGTTTCAAATGTTTGCTGTTAATATAGCCGTATTTTTGCCAGAGCTTAACATTTACTTCATTATTATAATAGTAAGAAATTTTTGTGATGTGAAACATTTAATATTGGATTCAGAATATTTCGTGCTCTTCTTTTGATTCTATCGGCTACTTGATAATCTATATATAAAGCTTGAGTGGCTAAATTCAATGTGTTTGCCCTTTACCCATTGAATAGGAGCCTGATAATTTTTTTTCTTTGGCAAGGACATTTCATAAACTGATATTATGTTTTTCTCTCTTTCTTGTTGATATAATATAAAAATATAAAATACACAAAATCAGAGCTGGTATGACAAAAGAGCTTTCAAGTTCATATACTATCCATATAAAATCAACAGAAGAAATCAATGCTTTAAATAAAAATGAAATTATTTCGGCTAACTCTTCCGAAATGAACATTGCTCACACAAAAACAGCTACTATAGCAAGGTATTTTTTTTTTATATTAAACATAGATTTCTATGATTATCAATAATAATTCTTACGATAGTATACCCGCTAATAAAAAGAAAACACCACAAACAATTCCAACTGATTTTGAGCATTTGATAGAATCTCACGGTGGAGATACGAATTTTGCTAATTTAACCAATACTAGAGTAGCTCCTCGAAAGAGAAGGTCGCTCTTGTCAAATGTATCATTTGCATATTCATCAGACGAAAGTAGCAACAGTGAAGATGACGAAGAGGAAGATGACTTTTATCAACTTATCACCGACACAGCAATAAAAGGTAAAACTGATATCTGTATTAAAAAGTGCATAATAATTCATATTTCATGTTTGTATAGGTAAAGCTTCTTCGAAATCACCTAAAAAACCATTAATCTCTGTAAATAAGCCAACTGTTTTGCAATCAACGATACCAACAAAGAAATCAAACTGGTTGAGTGGATTATTCTATAAACAGCCAAAATCATTACCATCATCGACCCCACCAAAACCCCCCATTCACAAGACATTTGATCCTTTGCCCATACCATTGATAAATAAAACTGTCAATATATCAAACTTTTTTTTATCTAAGAAGAAGCAAACAATCAAGCCAAAAGAACAAAAAACAATACCAGCAGTCTTGCCTAAACGATATCCTATTCCTATTGAACAAGTAATTTATGAAATATCATGGATGAAACTTAGCAATACTCGGAGACCACTTTTGCATCATGTTTCTATTTCCAACATGTTGGTTTGGTACACAAACATGGTTGATAGCCGACAAACATTATTGTATTTACAAATACCTGCAAGATCTGCATCACCGCATGTTGTTACTGTCAAGCAGTAAATATAGAAATGAAATTAATCTTTTCAAGGGGTTTACTTGCAAGTGGAAGGTGTACATCCATTTTTTTACTTGCGCAGAATTAACCAAGATAATTATTCAGACATACATTATTATTATTTAATACTTTAGATATCTTCAAATAAACTTACTACTCACCTGAATGAATTTCCTAATTCAATGAAGGCATTTAATATTGAGATTATTGGCCTTCGAAGATGCCTTTAAGTCAATACAACAGAGCTATTGATTTTGAAGGCGGACTAATGTTTCGAGATATAGTAAATGCTCCATTGATGAGGAGGTTTCGGTAATCTCCAATTATATCTTCTATACTCCATTGATCAAAATCTGTTTGAAAAAGGTATTCAGGAATTTATAAATTTAGGGACATACGCCAGAATTTCAGGTTTCATTTGCATTATTTTGCTCATAAAAAATAAGGCTACAGCCACAAGAAATAATCTATCTTTAAGAATTGATTCACGGGATTCTGATACGCTGAAGTGATTAATAACTAAGTGAGAAATATTATCAATTAAAGTTCCAACAATATGAAGTAATGTTTTGTTATCAATGGTAAATGAGGAGAGAAGAGAGAGAAAGAGTAAAATGGGTGGTAGTTCGGTTCTACTCCTGATTTGTTATACCATCAATCAACTGCTCCCTTGATTTTTTTCTTACGACATCATTTGGCGAGATATGTATACCTACCAAAATATGAATAAACAGCTTGTTTTTTTTTTGGTTACTCAAGGAAAAAAATTACCGATCATTACTGAATAAAATTTAGCCGAGAAAGTTTCGCTAAATTATTTTTACTTTTATGAAAAAAAAAACCCCCTCACTTATTTTTAATAATAATGCAACATGAAAGATTAAAGAAATTTTAAAATAAATTTTGATAATTAAAAATAAAAATTAGTACACTCTCTAGCTTAGAAAACACACAAGAATTATATGTGAGCTTTTTTTTTTTTTTTTTTTTTTTTTTTTGCAGTTATACAAAATAGAATTTGAGAAAATAGAGAAGAATTGAATGTTCTATCTTTTTGAAGATTGAAAATGGTCTGTTGGTTTTATAAGGAAACTCCGTTTTATTTACTGTCTTGATTATGACAAAACTTTTTTTTCTTCTAAAACCTTTTTATTTTCATCTTTTTTCTCTTCACTTCTTTACTTGAGAAAAACAAAAATGGGAAATTCCATCTCAAAAAAGAAGAATAAGCAAAAAGAAAAAAGATTATCTACCAGTAAAAAGTCCTCACAACCACAACAACAAAGGTCAAATGTTGCTTCAAAAGCATCTCCACCTTCTGCGGCAGCAGCTCTACAATCTCAAACACCTCGGCTAGAAGTACCAAGTGTAGATAATGAAAATAGTGTGAATACAGCTCAATCAATTAATTCAATCCTAATTACATCTTCTCAACACCGTAGAAACAATCAACAGAACATTTCGGCTCTTTCAGCTCTTAATCCCGATTATCCAGTTGGTAATACTGCGAATGATAACAATAATAATGAGCAAGACACAGTGCAAGCAGGTGACGCATTTATGGGCAAAGTAGAACATCCACAACAGCACAAATTATTAGCTCAATCCGATTTTTGGCCTCCCAAAAAAGCTTCGGGACAAACATTGGACATTGACAATGTTGATAACAATCAACTTACCGTATCTAGTATGAACCAATTGACAGTCAACTCAGTCTCTAGTATGAATATGCAGGGTATCACTCAAATTGATGACTATATTCGTCGTCTTTTAGACGCTGGCTATGCTTCTAAAGTGCCAAAGCAATTATGCTTAAAAAATTCTGAAGTGAATGCAATTTGTCGTGCTGCAATGGATATCTTCTTAAGCCAGCCATCTTTACTCGAATTATCAGCACCTGTCAAAATTGTAGGTGATACACATGGTCAATATTCAGATTTAATTCGATTATTCGAAATGGGTGGCTTTCCACCTAGTTCAAATTATTTGTTTTTGGGTGATTATGTTGATCGTGGAAAACAAAGTTTAGAAAACTTTCTTTTGTTATTGTGTTACAAGATCAAATACCCTGAAAACTTTTTCATTTTAAGAGGTAACCATGAATCAGCAAATGTTACTAAAGGTAAACACTCAATTGGTATATGTCGATATTGTACCTAATTTTATTCTTATAGTGTATGGTTTCTATGACGAGTGCAAACGTCGTCTCAGTCCCAAAATGTGGAGATCTTTTGTGGATGTGTTTAATACTTTACCTATTGCTGGTTTAGTGGCTGGAAAAATATTTTGTGTTCACGGCGGTCTCAGTCCTTCATTGCATAGCATGGACGACATTCGCAATATTCAGCGACCTACAGATGTACCTGATTATGGATTACTCAACGATTTACTTTGGGCTGATCCTGCTGATATTCCAGTAGATTGGGAAGACAATGAGCGCGGCGTTTCTTATTGTTTTGGTAAAAAGGTTATCAATGAATTTTTATCCAAATTTGATTTGGACCTTGTTTGTAGAGCTCATATGGTTGTTGAGGATGGTTATCAGTTCTTCAACGAACGTACGTTGGTAACAGTATTCAGTGCTCCTAATTACTGTGGTGAATTTGATAACTTTGGTGCTATTATGAGTGTCAGTGAAGAATTATTATGCAGTTTCGAACTGCTTACTCCGTCAGATCATCCGCTTGCAAAGAAAAACTAGACGTCTTTTATTATAATATATCCATCTCAAGCTCTAGTTAAAAACGTGCATTTCTTCTACTCCTTTCCACTTCATTATACTTGTTATACTCGTTATATATTTTTATAGTTTCTTTTTTTTTCTATTGTTTATCCATTTGTCTCTTTCCCATTGTACAACAAATCAGATTATATTAAATTCTTATTTTCTCTCTTTGTAGTTTTATTGGTTGATTGTAATTGTTTGGCCATTACGATTTAACCAGAAAACCAATGGAGTGATGAAATTTTGATTTTGGATACTGTTACATCTATTGTATATATTTTGAAATTTTCAGCCCATTTGGGTCAATAATTATTAATTCCGAGCATTGTTCCCAGTAGTTTTTTTTTTTAAGCAGAGGACGAGAAATTTTTTTTTGGAAAACGTGTGCTAAAACCCTTCAAAAACAGTTGTTAGCTAATGAAATTAAGATATGTTATTTGTATATGCACAGTATATTAAGTGCAGCTTTAATATTCAATTTCAAGCCATTATTTGATTTCATAAAAATTTTCAAAGATTATCTGAAACAATGCATACAAATGGTTAAAAAGTGCGCGTTTTTTTATCCGCCATTTCCATAGCAACTTAGGGAGGTTAAATATTTCACAATTCTAAGGACCAATACTAGACGTACCTATACTGAACTGTGTGCACAACACAAATTGATCAAAAAATGCTCAAAAAAATAAAATTGTCAAATGCGTCAGAAACTGCAAAGTAAGTTGAATTAACGTACTAGATGTCATTTGTACAATTTAAATTCTACATTTACCTAAAAAAAAAAAAAAATAAACAAATGTTTTACATTAAATTTTGAGTAAAATGCAATTGAAATTTTAAAGGTTTTTGGAGTATATACATAATTTTATATAAACATTATTGTGTCATCAATATCTATAATCAAGGTCGCACATCCAATGTTCCAGTCTATAATCGGTATTATAGTGAATTAAAGTGTATTCACAGGATCTACATCTTGTTCTCCGCGTCAATCCATACATCATGTCCTTAGTATAGAAAATCTAGTATTAGTTATAATGAAAGTATATAATAAATTTAAAAGCGGTAGAAACACAATTATAATTAGCTAAAGTTTTATTACAAAAGATTTCTGAAGATTAAATATAATTGAAAAAGTACGAGGGTACTTATAGTGATTTATTAAAGAACTTGTATGCCATCAGATTCGAATGGAGTAATCTTCTAATTTTGAGTTGTTATTACTGATACCGTATTTAAGGGGTAAGTTATGCAAAACATCGACCATAAAGGGTTGCGTGTCAAGTGCGACAATGTGGGCCTTTTGGGAGCTATTGGCTATTTCTATTTAGGTAACCTTGATTTTAAGGTGTGAATTCTAATGTGTGTGATCTATCAGAATTAGGAATTACCGAATTACCAGTTTAGAGTATTTGTCAAACCATGATGTTTGACATGCAAATCATACAATGCTACATTCCATGCGGTTATCATCATGCTACTATGGGACTATAGAAGCATGATTCTATTATATCCACACAATATCCATATGTTTATTCTAATTGTTGTGTCAATATCTATATCAAGGTCGCACATCCAATGTTCCAGTCTATAATCGGTATTATAGTAGATTAAAGTGTATTCACATGATCTACATCATGTTCTCCACGTTGTTCCACAGCATATCCTTAAGATATTAAATCTAGTATTAGTTATAATGAAAGTATATAAATACATCCTCTGGATGTATCGTTAATAAAAAGTGCAATATTTTGGCAAGATTATTTCGATTCACCCTTTTGACATTTCACTAATTACACTATTATTCACATTTAATCCACTCATCTAATTAGTATATAAACCCTCTCTATAAGCTCATAATAAACGGTACTTTTTACGTTGAATTTATTTTAAACAAGTCTCGATAAATCAGTGTGCTTGAAATCTTATTCATTGGTAGTGCAACCATGATACAACAAGGGAATAGTTGACGAAACCTAATATCTTTATTATTATTTGTTGAATTGGATAAAATACTGTACTTCTTGGTATATATGTCATTATTTGTGTAATCGATTGCACCGTGATCAAAAGTGTTATCGTTCACACTACATGTATTGTTTTAAAAGTATCTCGTGTTTTCGCATGCGTTTGTTATTGTGTTCACTTTGAGTATCTGTTTATTATTGCTGCACTTTAATATTTCAAATTCCAAGTGGCATGAACTTTGTGAGTGATACTTATAAATTGAGATATTTTATGATTATCAAGCTTTTTAGTAAGTAACTTCACTGCAGATTGCAGATCTGCAGATATAAATGAAATGTTTTTCATCTTATAATAAAGCTCTTTAGTTTTAGATTTTAGTATGCTGTTTCATTTTATAGCGATTCTTTTTATTTTTATTAAATGATCTAGTATACAATTTTAGCTTGGAAATTAGTATAATCTCCTGGAGCAACAATTCGAACATCAAATTTAAGTAAAATACAAATAAATGCTCTTTTTAAAAGCATCAATGTTCTTGTGAGCACATCAAATTTAAATTTTCAAAACTTGTAGACTTCGAATACGCATGTCTTTCGAAATATTTGACGTACGACATACATAATGATGCGTCACACTAAAAAAACTTGTAATCAACTAAGTAAAAGGAACTTATATTTAAAAATACTATTTTATAACTTTTCATTAATTGACTTTTCTGTCAATATCTGAAATCCTCGAATGGGCCTATCGACGATCCCATTTGAGCACATCCATATGCTTTGGGAGCATCCTGGAGGCCATAGTATATCAAAAGATACGATTCAAAGAAATTGTTGTATTCCATGTCACCTTCTACAAATCTACATCCTAACCTGATAGCCAAGATACTATGATTGTGGCTTGGGCAAATCCATAGTATAACCAATACTTCAGAAAGAAGTATCAACTACGGATA
>JAEPRC010000015.1:0-95735 GCA_016758945.1 Mucor plumbeus
AGGCGTTTCTTATATCCGATTCTAGACTTGTTCTTTCATATTCTAAATAGTAATCAATGGATTGTATAATCTATTGATTGGTTATAGAAGGCGATAAGGTATGATACTTGGTGGAATACAACAAGTTCAATGAGATTCACCGTTGCCATGCAACATATTGCATGATTAAAATGATAAAAACCACAAATAACAAGATGTTTAAAGAATTTATTCTCCCTAAATTTAATAAATAATGTAATTCCTTATTCCTCATAAATATACAAGAAAATTTTGTAAATCCAATTAAAGTATTATTTGAATTGAACAAAACTATTTTATTACCCTGCTTCAATTTACAATAATGTAGAGTTGTTCTATTTGCAACTACAGTACTATATTTTCTAATTTAAACATCCCCTACATACCATTGCATTGCAAAAAAATCATAACTTCGGCGAATTTTCTTTGAACTTTCATAAATCTCAGGTGTGGCGGCAATTTAAATCCAAAATTTTCTAATGATGAAAAAATTGGATAAAAACGATCCTAAATTTTTAAAATGAAAAATTGACAGCAAACATGTATAGTAATTTGGCTAACTTTATTAAGTAACCTCAACATAAAATTTAATTTTGCATCTAATTGTATATTTACTGAAAATATTTATCACCAAAAATTTTGTAAAAAAAGCAAAAACATAAAAATCAGTTTTTAGTGATTTTAAAAATACTTTTTAGCTAAATTTTAAAGTTAGTGCTACAGACAAATAGCGCAAAAAAATACCTATTATTTGAGGCATTATTTGTCATTCTAGCACTATTTTTCATAGAGTTATTAGCTTTCTTCGAAAAAGTCAAATTTTGGACGAGGGTATACAAGGGGAAAATTCATAATTTTTCAAAATTGATTTTATGGTAAAATATAATAAAACTAAGCGAAAGAACCATTTTCGGCTAATAAAGTGTATGCTTAAATTATTGCTATCTCGAGTTATAGTCCATCAAAGCTGCGTTTTTTGTATGCTTTTAATGGAAATAGCTTTATTGATAATGTATGAGCTAGATTGGGATTTTTGCTAGAATTATCTTCTTTCTTGTATATCTGTTTTAAAATATTGCTCTTTGAGATTATTTCAAAATTGCAAGGGTGATCAACTAAAAAATAAATTTTGTAGTAATTTTTTTTTGGTATTTTAAGGTACAGTCCGCATAAAACGGAGTTTGATAATTCAGGTACCGTAATTTGAGCCTGATATGTAGTAAATTTGTTCTTTGAAGGAGTTTTCTGGCGCAATCTTTAGGGCAACGTTGTAAAAAGTATTCTAACATACACACTCTGTCCTCCTGTATGCTTCCAGAGCACATGGATTTGCTCAAATGAGATGGTCAATAGGCTCATAAGGTCATCAATGCGCTCATATGAGAGAATTTCAGATATTGATCGAAAAGTTAATTAATGTAAAATTAGATCAATCTACTTTTAACATACCATTAAACTGTATTTTCGATATAGATTTACGCAACTTAATCTTACTACAATCGAACCTCAATTTTTAAGGGAGCCCGTGGTTTCTTTTTATATCGAGGGCCTCCCTTAAATCAATTTTAAAACACAGATCAACGTCAATTTTAAGAAAGGAATGAAGACATTCTTAGATAATCACCCCACATCGTTAATCCATGATGGTAATGATGAAATTGACGATATGTAATAAACAAACGATGTTATTCCTGTAAATGGAGAAAAATCCTAGCAAGTTTAGGATATGTTGTTACAGTACTTCAAGTTTTGTTCCTACAAATAATAAAGATTTCAAAATACTTAAAGATATGGTAGATTTCTACTTACGATATAAAAGATCCCTAATACAATGCAGATGCAATCAAATTACATTAAATCGGTTTTTCTCAAAAGATTAGAAAACATTTTCAGTATTTATGTTGTATTCCACCAAGTATCATACCTTATCGCCTTCTATAACCAATCAATAGATTATACAATCCATTGATTATTATTTAGAATATGAAAGAACAAGTCTAGAATCGGATATAAGAAACGCCTATATAATAAGTTATAAAAATCAAGGGGTTGTCAATTGGGATATATAATATGTGAATTGTAAAATTGACTTTGATTCTATGATTTGGGGAAAAGAGGTTGGTGTTACTAATTTTAATTGCTATTACTACTATACGATTAATACCTATGATTGGATTATATTTGATTATATAACAATTGATTATAAGTATCAATGGTGATTGAGTAATAAAATATATTTATTTGGAATGGGATTATAAATATATAAAAGGGAAGGAAGAAACAGATAAATTCACTAATGTTCATTTAGTCTGCATAGATTATTGGTACTTATATGACTTGGGTGTTGATTATATAATAATTGGGTTTCAGTAAGAATGTAATGGATCAAATCATTACAGCCTAGTTTATTATTTCTCAATCAATTAACCGAAAGGCTCGAACCACTCAAATCATGACACCATACTCTTTAACCTCAGCGGTTAATCATTCAAGTAGCTGTCAAGATATATCAAATCACAATCCAGGCACGACAAGCGCAGCATTGAAACAAGGCAATTCATAAGCTCTACAATCACGGCTTAATTATGATTGATTAACATCAATCCATAAATTACTCTCAAACAGATCTAATAGTTCAATACCGCTCTTAATTGTATCTCAGGAACTCAACACTACTAAATCATTATAAAAGGCAATACTTTTATATCTAAATAAACCTTATCTTGTTTTTATTGTACAGTTGAAGAACTGATTAATTACACATTCTCTTTTATTGTACTCTTTTTTAAATATATTATCGCAAATCCGATCTTATATAACAAAGACAATAATGTATCAGCTTTTCCAACTGTATATAAAAACTAAAAGAAGTCTGACGTTTATTAAGATATAAAAGTATGGGTCTTTTATATCAGTTCATTATTTACTACTGAGAATATAACTATAGAACCAATAGATCAATATGATAAGTATTTATCCATATTGATTTAACAAATCAGGAAAACAATATGTTGAGTGCTTTTCCTAGTTGACATGTTTCAAGTTTAGTATTTGTCTTGTTCTTGTTTAATTTGTTGATGGAAGGTCCGTGCCTGGAGATCTAATTATATTAATAGCGCCGCCTATTAATATTGAGTTTGACATGAGTTAATTGTGCTACTGAGCCGCATGGAAAAGTAGAATATCCGTAGTTGATACTTCTTTCTGAAGTATTGGTTATACTATGGATTTGCCCAAGCCACAATCATAGTATCTTGGCTATCAGGTTAGGATGTAGATTTGTAGAAGGTGACATGGAATACAACATTATCGCAAATCCGATCTTATATAACATAAGGTGTGAATTCTATGTGTGCTTGAGCTCTTATTCATGGTAGTGCAGTTATGACACAAGGGAATAGTTAACCAACATTAATATCTTTGCTATTATTTTTATTGAATTGGATAAAATACTTTTTAGTATAAATGTCATTTGTGTAATTGATTGCACTGTGATCAAGAGTGCTATCACTCACACGACATGTATTGGTTTAGAAGAATTTTGTATTTTCGAAGGCGTTTGTCATCATTGATTGTGTTCACTTTGAGTATCTCTTCATTATTGCTCCACTTTAATATTTTAAGTGGTGGCATAAAATTTGTGAGCGATACTTGCAAATTGAGTTACTTTATAATTATTAAGCTTTTAGTATGTAATTCCACAGCAAAAGTAATTACAATTCTGTAGATAAACACTAGACGTACCTACTACTGCAACGGTAGCTCATTTGGATTATTCATGTTTGTCAAGGACTACTGGCGAGCCTACTAACTACTAACCTTAGTAAATGTAAATAGCAGGTAATTAAATTGTTGTTTAAATTTACTACTAAATGCGTAAAAACTTACAGAAGTTGATATCTGAGATGAGTGTATTACCCACTTGTACGTATTTCCATGTAGAGATGTAGAGTTATAGCTTACTGTAATGATTCACATCACATAGCAGTAAAGTAACTGCATCATGAATTGTTTCGGTAATTAATCATATAAATACTCAAGCAGAAACAGATATTAAAACATGAGTGAAAATATCTGTTTTATTCTTCTACACTATTTTAATAATTTAACTAAATAAATATATTAAAACACAATCCTCAATATTTGTTAATACTGCTTGTCAAATATTAATCTCCCTTAATACATAGTAAGTATTGCCAAAAGCAATATTGAAAATACATTAGTAACACCAACGTCCACCCCAAATATTATAAAGTACTTCTTTCTAATAGCCTAAACTATCTCAAGAACATAGTACTTTTTACACTTACTTGGTTCAATATTTATAAAGTTTATAATATATTCTATTTTTAAACTTTTTTGATGAGATGTTGTAAATATATATAATAAGCAAAGTAGAAGTACGTGAGAATCTGTAAGTCTTTATTATATATAAAAAACGAGATGGGGATTTGAATGAAGGGTGAATGTCTACTGCTATTTATATTTGATTTAAGGATTGCTTACACACCAGTCTAGAACGGTGTTCTCATACTAAATTTTAGTGTCAATCCTCACTTATGCTAATGTAATTAAATTCAGATATGGGTGATCAGTCTAAAGTCTTTAGTTGCTCTTGGCAACGCTTAATTATTATTATTCTTTATTTTCTATCTTTTATCATAAGTCTAGATTATCAGAACTTAGCTTATGTGATTATCAGGTTAATTATTTATAATGTTGATATGACGCATATGCTCAATATGTTAAGACATAGTTAATTGCCATATTTAAACTACGGTTTCAGGTACATTATGTGTGCAAATACAACATGAGAGTGCGCAGCAAGCTATTTTCACTTTGGTAATAACTTTCTCAATGCAGAATAAGTTATAAAAGTTGCCCTTTGAGAGCATTGTATTCTATATGTGTATCTACTTCCATGTAAAGTTAGTCGTTGCTTGAATTGAAATTCGGCGAAATAGGATTTTTGTTGTCAGTTTTTTTTTATGGCCATAAAAAGTAATTTCCAGATGGTTTTCAGATTGTTTTCAAACTTTTTCATGGATATTGGGTCTAATTATTTCAAATCTTCGACGAGGATTTACTTCCCCTCTATGATGGGCCATTGATATCTATCCGAACTTACTAGAGTTAATGCCAGAATATACAATAATTACAACAGTAGCTCAACATTGATCAACAATGACACAATGACCTAAAATCGAGTACCTAAATTGTGATGCTAACTTTTTGAAGTTACATAATATATCTCATTGGAGATTATACTGCTTTGCTTGTTTTGGAAATGTCAAAAGAATTTTCATAAATTATCTTGCCAGAATATTACTCTTTTATTAAAAATATATCCTTTTGATGTATATATACACAGTTATTATAACTATTATGAGGGGTTTGCTATCTAAAAATATGATGTACTTTAGATCAATGCATTTACATTAATCTACTAATAACATCTATTATAGACTGAGACTTTAGATGTGAAGCCCTATGATGTATATTGACATAACAGTTATAGCGAACAATAGTGGTCTTTCGCCAAGATAAGCAAAATAATAGCTCGCCTTACAGCTCAAAACCTATCATAACTGAGTCCCAAAATTGATTTGGTAAGTTGATGATCCAAAATTGATCTAAAATTGATCCAAATTGATTCAAAAAACAAAATCATTGAATGACTTATGAACTGCAAGCAAGTTGAGCTAGCGTAATAAATATCTTTTGTACAGTTCTAAATTCTGCATCGATCTAAACAAACTTTAAACAAAGGTTTTACGGTAAATTTTGCATAGAATGCGATTGAAATTCTAAAGGTTTTTTGAAGATAAACACTACGTTTAATAGCTATGTTTTAGATTTCAATTATTGATATTATGTACAGCATAATTATTTATTGATCCAGCTATTAATGTCCTTTTTAGCTACATTTTTCGTGAAGAAAACTAGGTTTTTGTCCATTGTTTTTTAAATTCAGTTTTTGGGTTGAGGGTTTATTGGTCTTTTTTTGAAGCAAGATTGCGGATATTTTTTTTTTTTTTACACATTTTTAAAAATACCTCTACGAAAAACCAATATTTTGAAAAGAACTAAATTGTATACGATAGAGCTTATTGGAGTCTAAGATATGAATAAAGAATAACTACTGCTCCATTTAACAGAGATTTTAAAGTTTGCTATAAAAAAATGTCAAAAAAAGGAAAAAGAATAAAAGTACCCAGAATTTTTCTCAAACTTACATATGTTATAGAGTGTCATAAAACAAAAAAGTTTTACTATTAAAAGTTATTAACATAGCTTAATTTTTTGTAGAGATATAACAGTTCAAAGTTTCTTGTTTTTATCAGTGAGATACTTGTAGAAATCTGAAACATTAGTATTGAAAAAGTTATATTAACTGCTAGAAATAGGGTATTTTAGAACACTCTTTTTTGAATTAAAGTTAGTCATCTCAGGTACACTGGCATATAATTTTTTATTGATGTTATTTAGTAAAAAAAAAGGGGGGGGGCTTAAATGAGAAGTCGGATCCAGTTTTCAGGAAAAAAGCAGTAAACTGCACGTATTTTCGAGTCTTGTGAGATATAAAATATTTTCAGAAGCATGTTGCATATTACGACTAACTTATGTATATTCAACAGTACCCAAGATCTATGTTAAAAAGTGTTTAGTATAAAAATATCTCTAAAAAAGAAGGTGAGCTCCGATTTTGAAGACTGAAAGTTACAAAGATTGAATTTTTGGAAAATTCCAATTTTGCTCGGAGCAGGTACTCACAAAGAATATATATATATATGTATATATATAGATTAAAATCCATCTTAACTTACGGAATGTAAAGTTTTCTGAGTGTGTCAACGCAAGTCAATAAACTTTGCCAATTACTGAATGTCGCTTTGATTAAACTTATGTGATTTTATAAAAAAGTGAAAATATTATTTTATTGTTATTGACTAATTAGAAAGAAAAGCAGCTAGAGGTTATGGAATGTAATTGTTTAACTTTTACAGTAATATATACATATACAGTATATAGAAAACTTTAAAAGGCTTAATCGCAGTACATCGTAGCAACAAAGGCTACTTTTGTACTTACGATACCCCGTTCATTTCATGCCATCTTCATACAGTTTCTAATTTATCATAGCATTTCGATATATATATATATTAGAATTACCATTAGTAAGTGAATTTAGCAACATTTCTGTTACCAAGCCTAGCTCTTAAATAAAAGCTTCCAAGCTGAGGCTTTACTACTACTCATCTATTTTTATATGTGTTTGATTATGGAGTTAAGCGATTGTAATAAGTACAAACTGCCAAAATACAAACACTCGGGGGGGGGGGGTAAGCAGAGTCATTAAAATCGAACATATTCAAATTTTGCGGCGTATTGCAAACTCATTTGAAACTCTATTGCTTGAACATTGAAATTACCAGCGTATGCTCAAATTTTCTTGCATACGATGCCTAGATTTAATAGCTAGTCCTAGAAACTTAAAATAATTTCGTAATACACTTTATGTCTTTGAAATATAGCAACTCTATTGAAGAGTGGAGCTCCATGCATCAGAAGCGTGCAGATCAAATATATAACGGAGTTTTATTTGAAAAGGCATCACCAGCACCACCACCATAATATGAGAATAATTCTAGAACCACAAAATCTTCAAGGAATTTTTAGAGTATTCAATATTTGATTATTTTTGTTTTAAGAATACTGGTGTCTTATTCGACATCTATTTTAGTTCTCTATATTTTTTTTAACAATATAAATAAATTTATAGAATAACTGGCCAATGAAAATTAAGTACATATCCAAGATATTCTTAGCAAAATCTCAGATTTACCAAGATAACTCAAAATTTCGAGTGCCTAAAATCAATTCAAGG
The DNA here is from genome assembly GCA_016758945.1 of Mucor plumbeus. Taxonomy (NCBI): domain Eukaryota; kingdom Fungi; phylum Mucoromycota; class Mucoromycetes; order Mucorales; family Mucoraceae; genus Mucor; species Mucor plumbeus. Next base: position 7,907 of record JAEPRC010000015.1, read on the forward strand.
AGGCGTAATCCATACAAACAGTAAAAAAGCTTGTGAGAAGTAAAAAATAAACATTACATCTCAAGTGTTACATCTAATTATACGCCCCTAATTAGAAATGCTGTTTATGCTAATATCTAATCATGCGATATTTTTAGAATCCTATATGGAATTCGCCCGACAAAAATGTGATCCTCTACTTATTCCAAGGTGAGGTTTTATATATATATATATATATATATATATAAAATCAAATATGACGCAGTGTCAGAGGAACTGTTTGTTTTAGGTTAAATATGAAATACATAAAACTCTTTGGAAGACCAAATAGACCATCTTTCATCAATATCAAATGACTTTCAAAAGTATATTGAACACAAGAAATTAAAAGGTTTAAACCAATCAATCTGATCATCACGTCACAACAAAGTGAGCTTACTGAACTACTACCAACACAAACAACAACAAACCATAAATCTTTTTCTTCTTTTCTTTTATTCTTTTCCATTCATATTTGTGAAAAAATATAAATAATGTCATCTTGGTGTAAGTAAATTAAGAAAGAGTTTTGTATAGATGACAGATTGGCTGATTTTTCCGTGTAGTTTCTCAACTTTCAAGCACTGTTTCCAATATTACTGGTGTAGGTACTACTGTAGATAGTATCAAGACTGTAGCTGATACCATTACCGATGGTCAAGCTTATACTGCTCTTGATGAACATGATCTTGATTGGACTTTGGCCTCTGGTTCTTCTACCGAGAATCAAGTATTTTACGTTACTACCAGAAGCGGCGGTTTCGCATTTGTACAATTGATTCACTCCAACATTGGGTAAGTCAGGGGGAGAAAAAAAGGATAACACAAAAATCAAAATTTAATTTACTGAATTTTAAAAAATCTAGTCTCTGGAACCCCACTATTACAATGACATGTCGTTTCTATGATCCCGAAAGCAAAACTAGTGTCTTTAAGAATATCACCATGTCCAAATTCGAGCTCTCTGCCGATAAACGTTCTGTAAAGACAGACTTTTTTAACATTCAGTTGGATGCTGCTCAAAAGCTTTATAAACTTAACATTACACATCCCGAATTGGTCGTTTCTTTGGACTTTGAACGTGTTGATCGTGGTTTCAAGGTGGGTGAAGGAAAAACTTATTTAGGTGGTGACAAATCATCTGCTGCTGGTTTTGTGTCGCACAAATTCTGGCCTCGTTGTGTAGTCAAGGGTACTTTTATTGTCAATCAAAAAATCTTTGAAACAGAGGGTGATGGTATCTTTATTCATGCCATTCAAGGTATGCAGCCTCAATTGATTGCTTCTAATTGGAACTTTGTCAATTTCCAATCTGATAAGGCTTCTATTGCAATGATGCAATTCCAGACTACCAAACAATATGGTTCTGTTAATATCAATCAAGGTTCTTTAGTTTTAAATGATAAATTGGTTTGTGTCTCTATTGATAACTCTGTTGAACTTTTGGATTTAAAGAAAGATGAAGATACCCAATATGATATTCCACAAACCATCAAGTTGAGCTGGAAGGGAAAGACAATCAAGCAAGAAGGTGAAGAACCTAAAGATGTTCTTATTACCATGACTACAGAGCCTAGAGGTTTGATTGAAAAGATTGACGTTTTGGCCGAGATTCCTTATGTGATCCGTAAATTGGTTCAATCTTTGATTGTCAAGCCTTATATTTACCAATGGATTGATAAAACTACTGCAGAAATCACTATTGGTGATGAAAAGACAACAGTTGAAGGTCATTGCTTCCAAGAACTTGTTTTTGTATCTAGTTTTTAGTTTATTTATTTTATTTCTATCATTCATTTACAACATAATATTCGCACAATTACACACATTTAATTATAATATGCTCCTTTTTTCAACCATTAGTATACACACACACAAACACACAAACGAATAACTTAATTAATAAAAACGCCTTTTTTTTTTTTCTTTTTTACATACCAGCCTTATCAAGTGCAGTTGAATTCCATGTATATAAACTAAACACTTGTCTAATTAATCATTTTTTCTCTCTTTCCTTTTAGATCAACTTTTTTTCTTCCTTTTTATAAACACAGTAATACAAAATGAGAAACATTTCAAACTATTTATTACCTTTCGAGGAGCAAATAGCATGGCAATTAAAACTCCCTGACGTTTTTCTAATACATTTGTCGGTGGTTTGTTTCTTTTTCTTTTCTCTTTCTATCTATTTATTTTTTCTAATGACTGATTCTTTTCGCGTTGAACCTGAGGGAAAATCTTGGGCTGATATCGTAGAAGAAGATGAACAGTTTGATCATTTAAACTCACAAGATGAGGAGCCTTTTGAAAAAGAATCTAAGGAGTCCGAGGAGGGCCCTGCTATTGATGCAGCTTCCATAGTAACGAATCAGTCGGGAATCCCACTGGATAAATCCAATGTCAACAATGTTGATGCAAAATTAGATGAAGCTCAAGCTGAATATGTCAAAACAAACAAAAAATCTCAAGATGTTGATAATTTAGAACAAAATGTCAAATCTCAAAATGAAGATGATTCTTTAAAAGTAGAGGAAAAACATAGACCAAGCGGTAGTAAAGCTAGTAAATGGGCTTCAGCACCAAGTGAATCCCCTAGACCATCTAGATGGCAATCAACATCATCTGTTTCTTCGACATCTACGTCAACAGATTCTTCAGCGCTATTCAAAACAGGAGCAAAGGCTAGTAAATGGGCTAACGCTCCTGATACTACACCTCGCTCTCGATACGATAATAGCAATCGTTATGGAAACAATGATCGCTATGGAAACAATGATCGCTATGGAAATAATGATCGCTATGGATATAACGGCAATAATTCCCACCGCAATAACAGATGGCAAGAAGATGTGCCCACGGGTGGTAGATTAAATCGCAGTGCATTTGAAGATATTTCCACAGGTAATCGACTTAATCGAAGTGCATTCGAAGATGGCGACAATAATGCACGAAATGGTGGATTTGGGAATAAAGCAAATTTTAGTAAAGAAAAGCGTTACCAAGAATATCAAGAATTAACAGAGCAGAAGGAGGATGAGACTCCCGAAACTAGGAAGGCTATTGAAAGTTGGAATACATACAAACCTCCTGTTGAAGGTGCATATTTCTTGTTATTTTATTGTTTTACAAATTAGTCTAATTATCAATTTGCATGTAGAAAATGAAGAGACAGCTAAACAACTTGTTGCAGCTAGTGAAACATCAACTAAATCTACAGAGAATGAAAAAGTCAATGCAGTTGCGCCAAATGCAGATGAATCACCAAAAATTGTTGAACCTGTCAAAGAAACGGCAACTCCATCTTCTCCATCATTAGTACCAGTTTCTTCCTTTTCTTGGGCTGATGATATTCCAGATGATAATTCAGATGAAGATGATATTGAAAACCTTATCCCCTCAGATTGGATCAAACCAAAAACTACGGAACAGGAGACTTCTGCATCTATCGAAAATGCAGTAAACGAAATTAAGGAGCCTACAACAACTGATTTACCAACTAAGATTGACGAAGAAGCTGCAGTTACAGCTTGGAATTCTCTATCTCAAGAGCCAGCCTCTGAACCGATCAAATCTAAAAATGATGAGAATAAAGAAGAAGCAGCAGCAACAACAATAACAACATCAAGAGAAGAAGCCACTGCATATACTTGGGGCGCTTTGAATGATTATCAGGAACCTAAAGTTTTTATACCCAAACCAGAGGACATCCCAAAAATTGGAAAGGAAGAAGAAGAGGCCGCAATTGCTGCTTGGCAATCAGCTAAATTACCTGAAGTACCTGATGAGGAAACAGATGTCTTCACAGCAAAAGAAGAGGAGCTTACATGGAATAAACCAACTGTAGAGCAACCTTCATGGAAACAATCTACTGAAACTTCATGGAATCAATCTACCGAAGAGCCAAAGCCAACTACAGATAATCAACAACAACAACAACAACAAGAACTTGCATCTGAACTAAAACCTACATACACATGGGGCGCATTAAATGATTACAAGGAGCCTGAAGTAGTTGTTAAGCCTAAAAGTGAACTTATCAATCTTTCAAAAGAAGATGAAGCAGCTGCTGTTTCTGCTTGGAATACTGTCAAGTTGCCTGAAGAGCCTCAGAATGAGAAAGAAGAAAAGCCTCAAGACAATCTATTTTCAGGATTTAATGCTCAAGAATTTAAACCTGTTCAAGCAGAAACATCCTGGAACGCAGCAGCTTCTCAAGGCTCCAATCCTGTACAATCAGAGCCAACTTGGAACGATACGCTTCAAGAAGAATCATGGAATGCTGTTCAACAACCTTCTTGGTCTGAGCCGTTAACCACTGAAGGATCTAGTAGCGATCAACAACAAGATTGGAACACTTCTAATTTCCAAGAGACATATTCCTTTACAGAGAGTAGTAGTAATAGTGGTAGTAGTATTAAGCCATCAATTAAAGATACTTGGAAAAACAAGCTACCTACAACAGTTGAGGACAATGCAGGTGGCTGGAAATCATTTGCAGAAACTGCCGCTATTGTTCCAGAACCTACTAAAAAAAAGGTACAAGATATAAAAACGAAACAAAATGATAGTATTGATATGACACCAACATGGGGAACAACATTAAAGAAAGAAGAAACAGTATCAAGTTGGGATTCTCCACTTAAAGAACCTTCACAGAATGGAGCTATAACTGATTTATCTCATCCTAAACCCTCTCAACAAAATCGTCATGAAGTCTCATTTAGTTTAAACGATTTCAATAATTCTACCAACAACGAAGTTCATGTTAGTCTTAAAGATATCCAAGAACAAAATCAAAAATTATCCATCAAAGATGATAAATCTAGTCGAGAAATGACCTTTAATTTTAGTGGATTGAGTCCATCTAGATCTGTAGATCCAGAAGAAGAAATTGTATTACGTTTGAGTGATCTAGCTGCAGGAGGACCATGGAAGAATTCCGGTCAACAACAAGAAGATGAACCACAAGAAATTACACTTAGTTTCAATGAACTGAATAAAAATAGAAACACAGCATCAGCAAATGAGGTTTCTTTCAAATTAAGTGACATGAGTCCTTCAACAGCAACAACAGCAACAACGGAATCAGAACCACAAGAAATTACTTACAAATTTAGCGACTTTAACAAGGACAAGTCTGACGAGCCTATGGAAGTTACTTTAAAGCTTTGGTAAACTTGTTCTCCCATTTAATTTTTTTGTCTAACAATTTTGGAAATTTTGTAAATATAAAATCATTGATTTATCGTGTAAACTTGTGTGTATTTTTGAGTTTTTTTGCTATAAGCTACTACAGTATTTCCATTTTCAGACGAATACAGTATTGCTTCTAGATGCTAATTGTGTAATATAAACATCTACAAATTGAGCTTAGCCTCAAAATAACCAAAATTGATAAAGTATAATGTAGTTGAATTTCTACAGGTAGGTTCAGTTAGATTGAACACTTTAAATAATACCTGAGACTAATTTAAGCTTGTTCAAATATCCTTCTCACCATCTCATTCTCACTTCATCCTATATTTATTGTTTGAAAAACTTGTATTATGGTAGTGTTGTGTGTCAGGTAATTTTTAATAATTAATTGAATAATAAAAACGAATGACAAACCTAATGGTAAAAAGGTAATAACATAATAATTGAGTATAAACTAAGGGAAGAGAAAGAGGGGGAGAGAAAGATTAAACAGCAATACATATGTTTATACGAATCACAACGGTAGTAGTAAAATAAAGTTGTTGTGTAAAATTAATGATAATTTCGCAAAATAATTCAACATTTTTGTTCTGCTTTAATTTTGTATCTTGATAATTAAGATCATCACAGCTCTAATAGATTATGCGCTTTTTAAATAAAAGTGGATAGTTTCTTCAATTTATACACAGTAGTACTGGTTTTAATTTTATAAATTATATTTATTGGTTTTATTGTTCATTGTGTGATTTTGAATGGAGATGAGTTATTTTCGATAGAAAAAAAATATGTACATAATATTAGAATTGCAATATGAAAGAAAAGGGGATGAAACTGATATATAAACTAACAACAATAATGCAAAAAAAAAAAAAAAAAAAAAAAGAAAAGAAAAGAAAGATTTTCCCGTTTTTTTTTTTGGGGGGATTGCAGAAAGAGTATTTTTACTACCATCTACTGTTATTGTTATAACTACTTCTTGTTACAGGACCGTCATCTTCATCTTGCTCATGTAAATTGAAACCAGAAGAACCAAAACGACGTTGAAAAGTGATTACTTTTCTAGTCAAATTATCCATTATTTCCATAGAAGATTGCTCTTTACTACAATTAGATTTTTCTAACGCTTCTTGAGCAACACCCTTTTCATGTTGATAAGCGACATCATCTAATGGAATTGTACTTGCACTACTAAGAGAGGAAGAAGGACTTGAATGGTCCAATTTACCAGGTATAAGAATAGGTGTAGGCCTACGATTTTCTTTAGATGAAGAGTTATTATCATCTGTATTTTCATCGGCGCCTGCACCAAATGTATTTGTCATGGCTTGATTCATTTTTGCAGATACCAATTGACGTCTTTTACAAACTTGTCTTTCTTCATCGTCATCTTCTTCAGAATCAGAATCAGAATTAACATTATGTTTGTTACGTTTTGTTGCTAACTCAACTTGCATTGAACAAATATATTCTAATATTTGACTTGCTCGTTTATTCATTTCTGTTATGGTGGTTCTTTGTGTTGGTAGTCGAACCTTGGCCGGTGGTGTAGATTCACGAGCAAATTGTGAGAAATGATCGAGAAGCTGGTTGCTAGTTTGACTATTGGTTGTGGGTGTGGGTGTTTGTAGTTCAGGTTGTGGTGTGCTGGTTCGAGAACGAGAGGATTTGTTGTTATAACGGCGTGTTGGAGTTGTGTTTAGAGCAGCGCTAGATGCTGTTGTAGTGATATTGTTGTTGGTGGATCTTTGGGTATATCTTCGCTGGGGTTTTTTTTCTTTCTTGTTTGGTTTTAATTGTGGTAGTTCTTCTGTTATTGTTATAGAAGTTGACTTCTTTGGAGATGCTTGCTTTTGTCTTTTTATTTGATCTTTTCCATCTACGAAAAAGTAAATATGTTATTTCTTAAATATATTATTAATTTTTTTTTCTTTTCTTACCATAGTTTTGTAAAAGAGTAATATTTTCATCCATTACATGCATAGCATCATAATGTTGAACCTGAACTTGACTTGTAGTAATCTCCATACCAGATGCATCGTAATTTTTTGATTGCTCAATTGCATTTCTAAAAGCTAAAACTTCTTCTAAAGAAATTGAGGCTTCTCGGCTATTAAATGTGGTTCTTCTTTTAGCTGTTCTCTTATCTGCTGCCGCTGCTGCTTCTGCTCCTGCAATTTCGGCAGTTGCTGGCAAACATGGTTTATAATATCTACGCGTCCTATGATATTAGATAAGAATTAGTATATTAAATTTACGGATTTGTTCATTAACGTACTTTTCATAGCTCTTGATCTCGATATGGTCAGAAGGTTTACATAATTCGCAAAAGTATTCATCTGGTATTTCATCTTTTTCTAACCCCATGCACTCGCAGTGTTGCCAGACTTCGCATTCATCGCAACACACCATTAAACCTAAGCTATCTATATACGAATTTTTAGTAGATGAATATGTTAAACCATTAGAAAACAACTTACGTGATTCACCACAAACACATCTAGTTATTGATTCATCTTCTGCAGTTTCTTCTTCGTCGTCTTCTTCTTCCTCTTCCTCCTCTTCTTCAACCATGACAGGTTCAGGAATCTTTTGTTTTCGTCTTGAAGCTGTTGCGATTTTACGAACTGGAGCTGTTGGTGCTACTGATTAAATAAATATGATAATAATAAGTTATCTAACAAGGGCTTTTTCAACTGGAAAACATATAAAAAAAAAGGAAAGGAAACTTACTCATTGAGATTTTAAAACTGAATGAATGAAAATATTTTCTTTGATCGAATGGAATGGATTAAAGGTGAAATTGAAAGAAATTGGTTATCAGGAAAAGAAAAAGCGAGAAATGAAAAGCAAAGGTTAACAAACAAGATAAAAAGAGAAATAAAAATATTTTTTAGGTCAATTTCAGCTCTATTTTCACCTCTTTTCTCTATCTCTTTTTTTCAAATATACTAATTTTTTTTTTTTTTTTTTTTTTTTTGCAGGTCAAAGGTATATGATTATCCAATCAAAATTCAACTACATTCAGATAAAATAAAAAATATCAAGAAAATTACTGTTTTGTACCCATTTCTTTTTTATTTCTTTATAGAATAATATTAAAACTATAGAATTATATATTCACCATAACATGACTCTTTCATTTTCCCTTGTTATTTAGGTATTCTTGAAGCTGTAAGGAAAGTAAAAAGGAAAGACAAAAAAAAAAGAAAGAAGGAAGCAGAAAAAATTTCTTCAGCAAAAAAAGCATCCAGCCCCCCTATCTTTCTCTCTTGTTCTTCTGAAAATCTATAAATAAAAATATCTCGGTTTATTAATTAACCATCATTGCATGATTAAAATGTGCGAGAGACTGAAGTGCACCCCCATGCTAACAGCACAAATATTTAATCAAATGATATCAACAAAATATAGAATACTTTGTATACAACTAAGCATTATGCAGTACTCAGAATAGATTCTCGATATTATTATCTTGAAAAAATAAAATGTGAAAGCGCTTTGAATCTATTGCAGCATCTATGTAAAAATCTACAAAACAAGGAATTAATGTAACATGCCCTTGTACTTGTTCAACATTTGAACCCCAAATATTTTTAAAAGACTATTAAGCCATTGTTTCAAAGATTTTTAGCTTTGTATAATAAACAACTAATTTCTGCTTCTGTTTCAATAGTTTGGGAGCTCAAAAAAGATCAATATAGGTGGAGTAGCTCTATACCTACAACTCAAATTCCCATATATGGCTATATGAAATCACAGAGTGTGTGCAGTCATTATTTTGTAAAGAAATATTAACTTTTCGTCGAGAAAATATGCAAATCGGGCACACTCTTGATACCTAAAGCTACATTTTTCAATAGAATTTCTAACTTTTAAACAAATAACTTGGGAGAGTTCCAAATAAGACTGCAAGTCGCTGCAAAGATTGAATTTGTTTGATCTCATAACGTCTGCTTACTCCACATAATTGTGCTTTGGCAAGTTGTACATGTTGTGAGCGCTTAATTCCATTTAACAAAAAAGCAAAACCAAAAAGAAAACCAGCTTGAAAGCTTTTATTTAAGAGCTAGGCTTGGTAACAGAAATGTTGCTAAATTCACTTACTAATGGTAATTCTAATATATATATATATCGAAATGCTATGATAAATTAGAAACTGTATGAAGATGGCATGAAATGAACGGGGTATCGTAAGTACAAAAGTAGCCTTTGTTGCTACGATGTACTGCGATTAAGCCTTTTAAAGTTTTCTATATACTGTATATGTATATATTACTGTAAAAGTTAAACAATTACATTCCATAACCTCTAGCTGCTTTTCTTTCTAATTAGTCAATAACAATAAAATAATATTTTCACTTTTTTATAAAATCACATAAGTTTAATCAAAGCGACATTCAGTAATTGGCAAAGTTTATTGACTTGCGTTGACACACTCAGAAAACTTTACATTCCGTAAGTTAAGATGGATTTTAATCTATATATATACATATATATATATATTCTTTGTGAGTACCTGCTCCGAGCAAAATTGGAATTTTCCAAAAATTCAATCTTTGTAACTTTCAGTCTTCAAAATCGGAGCTCACCTTCTTTTTTAGAGATATTTTTATACTAAACACTTTTTAACATAGATCTTGGGTACTGTTGAATATACATAAGTTAGTCGTAATATGCAACATGCTTCTGAAAATATTTTATATCTCACAAGACTCGAAAATACGTGCAGTTTACTGCTTTTTTCCTGAAAACTGGATCCGACTTCTCATTTAAGCCCCCCCCCCTTTTTTTTTACTAAATAACATCAATAAAAAATTATATGCCAGTGTACCTGAGATGACTAACTTTAATTCAAAAAAGAGTGTTCTAAAATACCCTATTTCTAGCAGTTAATATAACTTTTTCAATACTAATGTTTCAGATTTCTACAAGTATCTCACTGATAAAAACAAGAAACTTTGAACTGTTATATCTCTACAAAAAATTAAGCTATGTTAATAACTTTTAATAGTAAAACTTTTTTGTTTTATGACACTCTATAACATATGTAAGTTTGAGAAAAATTCTGGGTACTTTTATTCTTTTTCCTTTTTTTGACATTTTTTTATAGCAAACTTTAAAATCTCTGTTAAATGGAGCAGTAGTTATTCTTTATTCATATCTTAGACTCCAATAAGCTCTATCGTATACAATTTAGTTCTTTTCAAAATATTGGTTTTTCGTAGAGGTATTTTTAAAAATGTGTAAAAAAAAAAAAAATATCCGCAATCTTGCTTCAAAAAAAGACCAATAAACCCTCAACCCAAAAACTGAATTTAAAAAACAATGGACAAAAACCTAGTTTTCTTCACGAAAAATGTAGCTAAAAAGGACATTAATAGCTGGATCAATAAATAATTATGCTGTACATAATATCAATAATTGAAATCTAAAACATAGCTATTAAACGTAGTGTTTATCTTCAAAAAACCTTTAGAATTTCAATCGCATTCTATGCAAAATTTACCGTAAAGCCTTTGTTTAAAGTTTGTTTAGATCGATGCAGAATTTAGAACTGTACAAAAGATATTTAGTACGCTAGCTCAACTTGCTTTGCAGTTCATAAGTCATTCAATGATTTTGTTTTTTGAACCAATTTGGATCAGTTTTAGGTCAATTTTGGATCAATTATTTATCTTGTGAATTTAAAAATTAGTATCTCTAATTTGGAGTTTCAATTTTGTAATCGATTTCGATTCAATTTTAGGCCAATTTTAGTTATTATATACATTTAAAGCGTTTGTATATGTATAGTAGGACCGGATCGGACACTATAACTTTGATTGTCTAGAAGAACAACAGAACACTTGAATTCAATATGAACAACATTTTGTATTTCTTTCGCACCATTATCCAATTTGAATAATATAAGTTATACAATGAGATCCAAGGTCACCAAATATATGAGTATGATGAAAAAGAATAATTGGGTTGAAAAAAGTATTAGTTTAAATTCACAGCAACAAGAAAAGATGCGATCGTCCCCAGAGTGCAATCCAAACGAGTCTCGTGAGGGAGTAGATGATATAACAACACAAGAGGTTTTAAGGCTTATTGATGCTCTGGAAGAGAGTTGTGTTCTTGCCCTTGAATTAGACAAAGATATTGGCCGTAACCAATACAGTTTGTCATATCAATGCAGATCTTCTGACGATGAAAATGAAGTGGACTTGTATGATAAACACACAAAAAATAGTGAAACAGCAAAACTAATACAATTAAAAGTAAGTCAACTTGAAGATATATTGGAATCATACTGTATATTGGCTGATAAAGAGCAGAGCGAAGAAAAAGATTTATTTAAAAACGGACTAATTGACTAGCCAATATTTTGTGAAGCTGATATATTTGATAAAATATTTTATATCTTATACCCCTTTAATAATAAGTTGTGTTCATAAATGATACTATGGAGATATGAAAGACAGTACATGGACATAATTCATTAACTCCTACTATAAACATGCACATACATGAATTCCTACAAGATTCAAATGCTTGGTGTTATCAAAAATAAATAATAGCCCCTTTGACAATGATATACACCAATTTGAGTGAAACATAAGCATTTTGTTACACAGTTTTCTAAATATAAAGTTGTTTATTGATGTTTTGTTTATTGTCGTGATATGCTCGACCTCAAGCAATTGTATGATACCATAGTTTTAGATTGAATTCCTGCAGAGAATATTGCTCGTAAGGATTTTTCTAGTTGTATTATTAGCAAAATTCACAACCTAAGTTTGGCGCTTTAATTTTTATATTTATAAAACTATATATGATAATATTAGACATTTGAAAAGCGATATGCACGATGGAGCAGTAAAATAAGAGTGAGTCATTTTGTTTCAATCGCTACAAACAGGAAATTAATTTTATAGAAAAGACTTTATTTGTTAATGTATATATGAATAATAAATGGAAAAAAAATAGCTCATCATACGATGAGAGTTTATAAAAAAGATATTCAAATATAACAGCTTTTGCTTAATCTTAAAGTCTTGTAAAATGACCAAAAATAAGGTCATAACCTTCAAATTCATGAAGGATTTTATCTTTACGTCTGTACCCGCCAAACTGGTCGACAGTACGTACAAGTTTGCTAATGTTATCTACTTGTTGATCCATATCACAATGTGAAGCAAAATAAGTAACAGTAAATGATCCAGGTTCAAAAATGTCAATCACTTGACGAATAAGCTTTCGAATGGCTTCTTCACGACCATGGCCATTCTTTCCAGGAGTATCCACAGGTTTGACAGGAATAGTAGTTTCAAAAGAGGCATAGGAGCATTGCTCCTCGGGAGCACAATGAATTGTGTAATAACCATCTTTGGATAAGCCGTTACAAGAATAACCGCAGGGCTCAAACATGTAAGAATCAACATTGGCATCTGGGTAAAGTTGATCGAGACCAGTTTCTATATCAATGCGTTTACCTCCTTCAAGGCCACTAGGTTCACCATCACGTTGATAAAATGCCTGCATGGCTTTCATATCCAAATTAGTCATAAGAATTTCAATTGTTTCATCATGTGTACGGTAGCCGTGAACAGAAGAAGAGGCACTATATAAACTATTATTGTTATGATGAGGTACCATGGCATTAGTTGATTTCTCTTCAGAAGTAGTTGACATCTTGTTCCAAGGAGCAAATGCATCAACTGTATTACTCATCCAAGATAAACCTTCAGTTTCCTTCATCAATTGCTTCATATCAGTCAAGTTTTCAACAAGATGATTATGATGATGAGACATATCTGGAGAGGTAAGATAGAGATACCATTCTTCAGCATTTGTATTACCAATGACATAAGAAGCACCATTATCTATACATTTTAAATTAGAAAATTCTTTTTTTTTCTTCCCCCAAAAATGAACAAACCTACCAAAATGATTATCCAAATAATTGACCTCTTCTTCCCAACTCCTGTGAGGACCTAATTGTTTATCAGGAAACATGAATGATTTTCTAGAATAGAATAAACGATAGACACTTTCATATCCACAACGAGTTTTAGCAATTTCCAGAATATAAGGTACAGCCTTGAGAAGAGTGGTAGTACCACATGTCTTGAGAACAATTTTATGTGGGAACACAAACATGGAGGACTCACTGGAGAATGGAAGAAGGTTTGGGTATGAGCGACATTTGGTATATTTTTTTTTTTTTTTTTTTTTTGTTTAAAATGTAGTTTTTTAAAAAAAAAAAAATTGTATAAAAAAAAATGTTATGGATAAACAGAGCAGGTAAGCAGCAAGCAACCACACACAACAAATGTTTCCTAAATGCTAAAGAAAAAAAGGGGAAAGGGGAAGGGGGGGGAATGTATATAAAATTTACCTTAATAAATAAGCATCCACATGAGCATTGCTGACAATACTAAGAACAGTACATTTGACAGTTGCAAGCATAGAGTCCCATAAAGCACGATCTACTGTACGAAGATCTTGAGAGTATCCTAATGATAAATTAACTTGAGATTCATTGGGAGTTGCTGGATTAGATTCATCTGACATTTCTTCAGAATCAGAATTTGTAAGAGATGTTGATAATGAGTCGCCACCATCGAAACGACCAAAAGAAGGATTAGGAGAGAACCAAATTTCGAGTAACTTTTCTGGTCCTTCAAAACAACCATGTTCGGCTGAATAATTTGCACCGGATACAGGAGGAGGAGCAGCAGGAGGAGGAGGAAGTGAGTTGTAAGCCATTGATATTGTTGATTTAATAAGTTGAGGTTGAATTTAATTTGCGGTGATACTAGCGGTAGTATAAAAATGTGGGGTTGAAGCCTTGTAAAAGAATATAAGAAAAGGTCTGATTTTTCAGATGTTGGTTTTTTTGAGTATGTTTTTTTGTAAGTTTTGTATATGTAGAAATATAAAATAAAATAGATGAGAAAATAGTTAAAATAATTAATTAATTAGGGTTGCTTTGGGGTTGAAATATGTCAAGACCAAAAGTTTGAGAAATGGAGCCGGAATGGTAAGCTGATCAAGTAACGGACTAAATTATTCGTATAATAATCAATTAGCATAGCAAGGATATAGCTGGGATTTTGTTTAATTAGAGATTTGAATTCAAAGAATTATTAAAAGTGGCGTGTTTATAATAAATACTCATTCCTATACTTTTAATATAAGAAGTTTGTAGAAAAAAAAAGAAAAAGAGTAATTTATAAAATAAAGAAGAGTATTTCATATGCTGTTCTCACAATGTTGATATTTATACTGCTGCAGAAATTTTTTCTTATTTTTCTTCGTGACTTTTTTACTACAAATTGTAGATGAGATCTTTCCTTGTGGTATGCAGGGTATTTTGACGTATATGGTCTAGAATACACACTAAACAATATTCAAATATATATTTAATGTATGTATAAATGTTGGTTGTAATATGATATGCTGAATATACAGTTAAAAATAGATTTATATCATATACCCATCAAATGCTACATTATGGCTTCCATTATTCATTTAAAATTAGCATAAAAAAATTTACGAAAATTTCGTTAATTTCCCTGGTATATTTTCCATTATTTTTATTTTATACAAATAGTTCCAAAAATACCACACTTGCAATTATATAAATCAGAAAATCATTTGTTAATATCAAGGAGAGCAAATTCTCTTCATTAAAACAAAAAAAAAAGATACTCTAACCTTTCTTGTTTCTAGCATTTTGTTTACGCTAAAGTTTTAAGGTTTGTGTTACGCCTACCATTTCAAATTTTGATCTTGAGGAACCCTTCTTTTGATCTTTTTTTGTCTATTTGCAATATGTCCTTTTTAGTTACTACAAATGGTCGTTATCCTATGACCCGAGATTGTCTTTTTCGATGTCGTCAATTCACATTCAAACCATTATTAATCGGTCTCCATTTTTCAATTCCGGGAATTAGATTTACACACCGTTGTGCGTATTTAGAATGTGTGAATTTTAGGTGTAACGTGGAGAAATTGATTCTTTTTTGTTCTATTGGGAAATACTGTAGTTAGAAATATGATCTTAAAAGCAAATTTCGCTTTTGGAATTTGTAAATAAGAACAATTTATATATCCTATAGATAAGCAAAAGAGACAGTATTAAAACTAGTGTCTATAAGTTACATCCATAATTTAATCAAATTTTATTCTTTTCATGTAAAATCAAAATCACTGGTATCTTTTTGAATGTCTTCTAAAATGGATTAAATATCCTTTATTAGGAATTTCTTGGCTTTGAAAAAACAGTAAAAACCTTTCAAAAACTTCTTGTTGATTTTAATAAACAACAAAAAAATATAGCCTTTTTCGAAGCTTACACATATTCTTGTGTATCAAGAATTCAGTTTAAGAAATACGTTGCAACTACATACTTTATAAGTTTATTTATCTTTTGCTACAACATTTACACAAATCTGTTCATTTTTTTTTATTGCATAAACATAATTACAGAGCCTCATCCTCTTCCATGACAGGCAATTCGGATGGTTTGACCATACCAGGAATAAGCAAAGCCTTTTCTCTCTCAAGTCTTCTTTTTTCTTCCATTTGAGCCTCCTTTTCTTCCAAGTAGAGTTCTGCATTTTCACCAGCAAATTCTTTTAATTGAATAAGGAAATCTCGAACTTCCAACTTGAATTTAGGCGGTGTAGTGTTATATTCCATCAAAGCCATTACAAACACCTTAATTTGATTACTATTTTATGGAAAAAAAAAACGAGTTAGTGGATGAATTTAAACAATTTAATATTCAATAAATACCTTTGTAAATGTGGGAAGGCGTTTTGAAGCAAGGCTGACACATATTGTTCCAAGAATTGTGCATTGGACATATTGGGGTCAGTAACTTGTGTAGGATCAAACAAAGGTACTTTGATTTGATTACTAGTAACTAAATTGAACAACTGTGCCAGGACTTCTGTTTGTCCTTTGAAACCACTTTTATGATCTCGATCAGTTAATACAAAGAAAATATCTTGCAAAATACTCAGGTAATAAGATTGATAAAATGCACCTGCAATGGTAACATCAGTTTCTCGAACGTTTACGAGTAATTCTCCACATGTAGAAAGACTAATATCTGCAATATCACGCATCGTGTGTTTAAAACCCCAAACTATACTATCGATAAATAACTTGAATTGCTCAGGTGAGAGCTCCAATAAAGCTAAATTTAGTGAGTAAGTATGCTGAAGCATATATAGACATATACAAATTTATACCTGGAAAGCATTTTGCATTAATAGCCCTCAATAAATTATAAAATCCAGTTCGATTCTCGGGAAATTCTGTGAAATCATTTGTAATCATATTGAGTGTTGGTTCAAATGTAGCTTCAAATACTAGTAAAATACGTGGTGTCATTAAAGGCTTATTAAAATCAGGTTAGCATAATATCCAAATGACAAATCTAATGTGTACGTTACCCCTAATTTCTTGACCATGGTGGCTAATGCATCCAATACTTCTGCATCTCGAGCAATATCGACACTATCTTTATAATCAGATAGCACTGCATATAAAAAGGGGCTAACCATATTCTCATCAACAAAGGCCAAATCAGTTGCACGTTCAATAAAAGTATCAATCAACCTGAGAATATCTTTCTTGATTGTTCTTAATCCGCGCACCTTGGGTGTTTTCACAGCAACAGAGCCTAAATCATTAAAACTTTTAGTCATCTTTTTAGTGTGGTATTAAGTCTATTATAATTACCTTGATCAGTAACTGATTGTGACACAATGACGCCAACAGCACGATATAAAGTCAATAGATCAGAATATATTCTGCCTAATTGACTAATAAAACCAGGTCCAATTGAGGTACACGCAGACACATTTGTCTTGAGTACATGTGATAATACCTTTATTTGACTAGCATTGTTCAAGACATCTGTGCTTTGCTTACAGTTTTCCATGATCTGATCCCAAGCTACATTGGGCATTTGCATAAACACGCGTATCAATTGTTCTTGTGCAATTTTATCAGTTTCTGCTAAAATCATATAGCCAACTGCTTCATAAAAAGTATGAATTTGTTGAGGAGAAAGATCTGATGTTATACGAGAAATCCCTTCAATAATTTCAATTACAAACGGATGATCTTCTCCACTTCTTCGAACAACAAAATGACGTTTGCATTCTTGAGAAATTTTGATAAAAGTATCACAGGCCATGTCTTGAACCCCCTCATGAGATTCGTGCATGAATTCAAATAACTTGTTAACCACAGTTTTGAGAAATTTCCAATGAGCTTTCAAGAAACGAGGATATTGACCCACTGTATACATGATATTTGATGCTACTACGGCTTTGTTGTCCTTGCCCCGTTTCATTTCACATAAGCTCAATAAATCTCTGATGACATTTACCAAAAAACGCTTCTCAATTTCTTCAGTCATAGCGCCCGAGATAGATCCAATAGCCCAGCACAATTGGTTTAAATTTTGCCAGGACCATTCTGAGCCATCCATTTGACGTTGTAATTTGAGTGTCATAATTTCCTCTGTATCAACAACACCTAAATTAGTCAGATAAACCAACACTTCCTTCATACTCTTGTACAGAACAATAGTGTCGCTTTCCTTGACAAATTCACGAACAATTTCTCCTTCATCATTTTCCACAATTAAAACTTCTTCAGGTTTTACCATTCTTTCAATCATAACTACACGCAGACTTGAAAGTACCTGATTGTAGATCATATGTCTTTGTCTAATAGCATCTTGGTTCCAAGAAGAAGCTTGATATCCCTGTGGCACGAAGCCTTCTTCGAATAATTCCTGTACAAGTTTAGCCCAGTATTCTAAACAGATTTTGAAAATCTCTCGATCTTGCACTCGAGATATTTTGATAAGATAAAAATGAGCATTTAGTAAAGCTTCTTTTGTTTCATTATCAGGAGCTTGTTCCAAGATTTTTAAATGAGAAGCTAAAAAGCTTGTCAGAAATAAAGCCAAGTTCTGAACAAATTCCTGGTCGTCATCATTACTATCTTCGTATACAGTAGCGATATCAGTATTGGGAGGAATCATTGTGTACACTGCAGACATGACTCGAGTAAATAAAGTAATGATCTTCTGATTATAACTATTACTGTCTACTGAAAGACTTCCAATTTCAGTTAAACATTTGAGTGTTGAATTACGGTAATTTTGTGATTCGAAAAACTAGAAAAGTATGTGCCAAGATCAGTTATCAACAGCAACTATCACGCATAAGAAAACAAACCTTTTCAAGTAGATCAAGCAGATCAGTCTCAAAAATGTAACCGATAGGAATCCAGCTAAGAAATCTCAAAAGCGTATCTAATGTTGCTTTAATTAAGCTTGGCTTGGTCGCCTTTTCAAGAATTTCTTTGCATAGTTTAAAGATTTCTGAAAATTCATTGCAAATAGATTGTCGCAAGTTGGATGTCTTTAATTGAGTCATTTGTTCTGCTGAATAGTCAAAGATCTCTTCACTTAAAAGCTTCAAAATGGCCATATTATTTTCGCATAATGTTAAATTTGATTTACTCGAAGAAACAATTTCAGGTATGAAAGATGGCCATTTACGAGGCCAATCTTGCTTTAATATCTATAGAGGTTTTCTTTCAGTTGATTAGTTGCATACATTTGATTATTAATAACTCACTTGAACTAGAACCATATTCAGTTTGTTGATATAAGGGCGTTCTTTTTTCAATGTAGCTTCGTCAGAAGATACTTTGACAATAACATTCACAATAAAATTTCGGATAGCTTAATAAACAGGTTTTTATATTAATTTTTTTTACACTTGTATACAACTCTTTTCTTTCTTACCATCTCTGCCATCAGGCTGTAAAGTGTTCCATCGTGTTTGTATGAATTTTTCCATAATTTGCAAAGCAATAAACTGTGAGTGTATACTTTTAGTAACTAAAGATGAGGGTAACTATGACATTAAAAAAAAAAAAAAAAAAAACTCACTTTTGTTTGAGGTACTGAAGATTTCTCAAGAATAGCATCGGCGCGGGTCCATGCTTCCTCATGGTCTTGAAATTGGGTCAATAATTGTTGCGCCATTTGTTGCTTTCATATCAATATCAATATCATTTAGAATTTTTCTGTCTAAAAAAAATTACAATTAAATACTTTACATCATTGCCGGAACCTGTAAAAAATGTCATAACGACTTGGTCGAGTAGGCCAACGTCAAGTTCTTTACTGAAATCTAATAAATTTTCTGCCATCGAGTACTTTTTTTTTTTTTTTTTTTTTGGTGTGTGATGTGGATATATATATATATATATATATGCAATGAAGAAGAGTGAAAAAAGGAGAGCTGTGGGATAAGACTTTTTTATGAAAAGGTACGGTATTTGTAATCAATGTAAGCAGTCTTCAGTTCCCATATCTGGTGCGTCACATTACCTAATAGACATGGTTTAATATGTCGAAAATACTAAAAAACTGAGCATCTTAAGCTAAATAGACAGAATATTGATTAAGGGGTGATAGAGTCTTGGTATTTGTTAGTATCTTTGAAGATTTGTAATAAATCCATGCCTGTACAATGTAATTAGTTTGCAAACTTTTTAAGACAAGCAGCAGGAATTATGCAGTTGACATTGCCGCGGTTCCCTAAGTATGTTATCTCGATAGTGTCTGTATTAATTTTATACTGAAACGGTACAAAAATCTGAGGGTAAATGTAATCAAAAAGTCCGAAGCCTTTGAATAAACAAATCAAATATTAAGAAGGATTTCAAAATGTGATAGTTTTGAAAACGATTCTACACAGAAACACATGTGAATGTGCAAATAAAAACCACACACACAATTTTTAGATAGTTTAAAACGAATTTATAATCAATAAATTTTACTAAACCGTTCGTTAAATATTGAGTAAAAATTCTTTGAATTTATTGTGTAAAAATATAAAAATAAGAATAAATGCGAAAACAAATCTTCATTCATAAAGTACACATTATATGATATAGAAACACAAGAGTACGATTAAATATAGTATAAATTCCGGTAGTAGGTCTTCTTTTTTCGTTCCATTTATCAACAATGGTCTAAAAAATGATCAAACAAGGGTATTTTTGAAATTTGACAGTTAAACAAATATAATTTTTTGCTTGTTATATTTAGGCAACTAATTTATATTAAAATCTTGTTTAGCAATAAAAAGTCTATCAAAAATTTAAGTTTTTGAAAATTTGAAATATATATCGTAAATAAAACTGCTTAGTACAGCGTAGCACCTTCTACTTTTAATTACCGACCATCTAATAAAGCAATTCATTCTAAAAACATTGCGTTATAACTTTAATCTTTAATGATTTAATCCATCACGTCCTTTACTGTACCTCAAAATCAAATATTAAATAATAAGTCCCCAACATATAAATACCGATAATCAATGTAGATCAAGGAACGTTAGTGAATTTATCAGTTCTTTCCTTTTTCTGCTATATTTATGAACACAAATATAGTATACTTATTATTTTAACTACATATCATTGTTACTTATAACCAATTGTTTAAATCATATCACTATTTGAAGGTCAATTAGCCTATTATTGGTTTATCTAAGAACTATTGTACAAATGGTCGCTTTTATGAACAAAGTGTTCTTTTCACATGATTCTTAAACGTATAGCTTTATAGGAGGATAGAGCGCTTATTAGAAATATATAACAATATCAAAATTCTTCTGCCTTTATTTAAAAGGAATTTTTATATGCATCTAACAATTGGTACATTAAGTAAGATCTATCAGGTTGGAATGCAAAAATACAAGATTGCCGAATCAAAAGAGTTGTTTATATGTTATTGAGATATTACTGGGGCATTTGTTTTTCTGAATACTAATAAGTGATGTACTGAATTAATATCTACATTTATTTGTAAATGAAGTTAAGGAAAATGCCATACATGAAACTAAATAAGAATGAAGTTGTTGCCAATAAATTTAAGTAAGACATCAAATTCGAAACAACTTATGACTTAATATCGTTGTATATCAAAATATATACTAAATACGCTTATTCTGATGTCGAAACTTATATCATGTTATTATTCAAATTCTTGGTGTCAAATTAAAAAAAAAATACATATTAATTATCATCTTTGCCAGAGGTGATAGCAATAATTTTATTTTTTTCACATTAATGCATTATAAAGGCATTTTCAAAACGTAGTTTTAATTGTTATTGTATTTTTACTATCTGAATTTCAACATTGACTTTTTAGTTTTCAAATAAAATATATTTCTCATGTTTAAAAATATATTTTACATTTGAAATTTAATTAGGAGATTTTAAGTAAGACAATAAAATTTTAAAAATTAATATACAATATACATTGGGCAAATGAAGTAGCCCAAACTATCAAAAAGTGGCTGTGTTTATTGATATTGTTGTACATTTTCCATTAATTAAACTATAGTATGTATACATGTTTTATATTGAAACGTACCATCACAAGTAATTGTACCATTACAAGTAATTAGAAAGCCAGTAAAACATCAGCGTTTCAAAATGTTCATTTACACTAGCATGCCTTAAGCCGTGCTTTTCTGAAGGATAAACCTGAAGATAGTGGGGCTTTTTAAGTTTAACCAACTGTGACACTAATAATTCTGTATTTCTAAAATGCACATTTTCATCAATCAAGCCATGAGCAATTAGGAGCCTATTTTCGCTATTTATAAAATTTGAGTTAAATTTTTGAAGCATTATTATCGAATTATACTTGCTTACTTATTTGGAAATTGATCTATATAGGTCAACACATTACTGTCATGGTATGCTTGAGGATTTTCTTCCGGCAAGCTCATATATCTCTCGGTATATGCAGCATCATAAAGTTCCCATTGAGTTACTGGGGCACCTGCAATTGCCATTTTGAATTTATGGGGATATTGCGCTAATGCCATCAAACTCAAATAACCACCATAAGACCAACCTGTTATGGCCAATCGATTGAGGTCAACCACAGACACTAAATTGTCCTTTCGCTCCTCATCGTTTGGTAATATAGCACCAAATTTGGTATCATGCAGAAATTGTAACCCCTCCAATTGATCTTTTAGTTCAACTGTTCCTAATTTATATTGAATATGAGACTCAAAATCAAGTCCACGATCACTAGAACCACGATTATCGATAATGACAACAGCAAAACCAAAGTAAACGGCCATGAGATATCGCATAAGTCTAGGAAATTTAAATTCATTCATGACAAGTTGCGTTTTTGGTCCACCATAAATGTGTAATAATGTAGGATAGCTCTGCCCTGGTTCGTAACAATCAGGCTTATACAGGGATCCATATAGCTTTTCACCTAAATGTAATAAATTGTCAATTATTTTTTCAGAAAAATGATAGAATTATTAATAACAATACCATCAAATGTTGTGAAACTAAAGATTTCGCCATTTGGCTCAACAGAATCTTTGTATTTCGATGTTTTTCCTTCTTCCATATGTTGAAAGTTTTTAGCAAAATTATTTGAATTACGACGTTGTTCTATTGAGTTGTTTGATGGAGGAGGTGAGGGAGGGGTTTCGCAGTCGCTTTTTAATGACACTGGCATCAACAATGATAATCCATCCAATGATACGGAATTTGCTTTTGTATGATTTAATTTTTGTATGACTGTAACTGGTGGATCATGGATTGTAGAGAAACAATCTATAAAGTAATCTGGTGAATTCATAGTAATGTTATGACTAAAGCCCAGTTTTGTTAGCAACTTTGGTGTGGATTGCTGATGGTTATGGTAAGATGTCACATAGAAATGAGATTCTAACGGGGTATGCATCTTTGCTGAAAAGTATACTAACGACCTCGATTCATCCACATATAAAGGTCGATCGATACAACACCATTCACCATCTGTCAATTGCGTCACTTTAGCATCCTTTTGATTTACTAATTTCTCTATCAAGAATAAATGTCTAAATCCATTCATCTTTTCGGAACTCCAAATGAATTTAGTAACCGTTGCGGTGCTAGATGTTTGCATGAAATAGTAAACATCAGTGATGTTTATCCATGCCGTACTAGTTTCTTGCCATAAAATTTCAGTGTTAATGCTATTATGACCGAGATTGTTTACAGTAAATTGATCTAGATATATTTTAATAACTGCAGATGTTTGCTGATCTCTAGATAAAAGATGTAACCAAACACTACATCAACTTGCATTAGTTTAATCGTGCATTGGCGTGCGCGGTAATTACCCAATATTTTACCTTTGTCCATCAGGCAACCAACCAAATCTAACGATATACTCTACCCAAGGGAAAAGTACCCTTATCTCATCTTTGCCCCACAATTGCCTATATTTGATATTTATAGGCTGTGCATCCTTTGTTTCTCCTATTTCAAATTCTACAATCTTAACTGTGCTTTTGGCATTTGGTTTTCCTGCACGGGGATATCGGATCGAGTCCGTTGTTGATGCTTCTACTGATGCTTGTGACATTGGTGTTGGTTTGGATATCAAAACTTGCTCTACATCAAATTCAGATGTTTCCAAATATAATATTCTTTCTGTACGTCTTTTTGTACCAGTAATAGGTGGAGACCAAAAGTAACCAGTAAATCTGTGAAATTCTTCCTACATGAGAAAACCTTAAATATGAAACGTCATTATTATTGTGCTATGGTATTTTAATAATCTAACCTGCATCATGTATTCTGCTACACCACATTTTAATGAAGGATCTGATTTATCATTTGAGCAAAATGTTAATTGTGTGTCATTTCCGTCAAAATCAGTGATCCAGATATCACGATTTCTTATAAATGCAATTTTATCATTGAAAAAACCACCTAATTTTGTATCTAATCGGTGAGGTTGATCTGTTGTGGGCTCTTGATTGTTGGTATATGATGTTTGTTTAATATTGGAATTCATGTCAGTATGGTTTAATATAGGTGAGTAGGTTGGTGTATTTGTATCAGCGTTTTCAGTGGTATTTGTAGTATTTTCAGTTGTTACAGAGTTTGATTTATAAGGTATTAATTTGGGTATCTGTAGAAAAATTAGTTTTTCTAAACTATAATAGTATAAACAGAATATTTCTTTACCTTTCCAATCTCGCCAACGTATATATCATTATTAAATGTAAGCAGTATATTATGATCTTTAATTTCAAATGTTGATACGCCTAGAATCTGCAATTGTTGATAGAATGTTGATTTATCCAATTTTTTTTCTACTAGAGCTATATAGTCGGTATAGACCAAAGATCTTTTCAAAATGGGTATATTGCTAATATTATTTAAATAGTTGTTATCATCTTGAATAATATGATTATAGAATTGTTCAAGGCTTATTTGATATATTTGCATATGCTTAGTTGGACACCAATCTGACGAATTTCGATTATTGGATAGAAAATATAATACATTATTGTGAATAACAAAATCCTTTGCAATTGCCAATACTTGGACAGGATAAATTAATTGCAAATTTGTTCTAAATTGTCTAACTTGAGTTCTTATATGATCCCATGAATAATTCATTATGATAAAACGTATATAATAGAAAGAAAGGGATAGCATACACACTCCAAAACCAATGCGTAACATACCAAATGATTGTCACGAAACCTCTTCATTGGTATTGCGGGGTTCCTCCTCTTTCATCATCTTTGTTTCTTCTACATACTCCTTCTTCTTTTGATATTTTTGCTCACACATCCCCTTACTTTTCTTATTTTCATACAGTGTATGTTTATATGGATCAACCCCTTCTACTTGTTTCTTGTTAAAAACCCTCCTTCTCTTTCTTCTTTCCTCGAGAATTGTATAAAAAATGGATCCTTTCCAGTATTTAGGTCAATTTAATCCTCAAATTTATGAGAGTAGCAATGTGCCACCATCAACAGATAAGTTATTTTCCTTTAGTGGATTTCAGGCTGGATTAATGACCAATCAAGCCAATATATCAATGCATCCTCCAAACAATAATTTACAACAGCAATCAATACAATCTATACCTCCACAGCAACAGCAACATTTTATTCAAACACAACCACAACCACAACCACAACCACAACCACAACCACAACCACAACCACAACCACAACCACAACCACAACCACAACCACAACCACAACAACCACAACATCAACCACAACATCAACCACAACATCAACCGCAACAACAATTTATGCAACAACATTCAATGATGCAACCTTCAAGTACAGCATCATCAATGAATGCTTTTCAACCATCCGCTCCACCTCCAGTTATACCATCCGCACCTGTACCATCATCTGTAGCAAATCAAGGTGATAGTGGTAGATATTCTGGAATGTATGCTAATACAGGATTTGATATGCTATCTATATTATCGCGTGTAGCTAATAGGTAATGTTTATATATTTTGTAATCGTAATATATACTAACAACAAAAATTCTCTATCAGACCAAATCCTCAAATTAATTTAGGACCAGTTGATTTGTCTTGCTCATTTGTTGTTGTTGATGCAAAACAATACGATTTTCCGCTGGTTTACGCCTCGCCCATGTTTGAAAGATTAACTGGATATGCTCCAAGTGAAGTGATAGGTAGAAATTGTAGATTTCTTCAGGCACCAGATGGCAGAGTTGCTATTGGATCAAGAAGAAAATATACAGATAATACTACTGTTTATCATATAAAAACTCACATTGTTCAAGGCAAAGAATCTCAATCAAGTATCATTAATTATCGTAAAACTGGTCAACCATTTGTCAATTTATTAACTGTGATCCCAATTGCTTGGGAATCATCAGATGAAATTGATTATTTTATTGGATTACAAGTAGATTTAGTAGAGCAACCCAATTCTATCTTTCAAAGCATGAAGGGTAAAGTGTAAAATACATGATATACATTATATGTAGTGCTCATTAGATGTTATTATATAGATGGTACATATACTGTTAGTTATCGAAACTCGACAATTCCTCCATCTATTCAAGGTAAGCGCAATTACATAATACCACAATCAGTTAACTAAGCAGCATTTTCATAGATGGTCTTCGTATTAATGCAGATTCAGGTAGTACCATGACAGGACCTATTGAGGAATGGACTAGGCCCGTGTCACCAAAATCAATGTACAATGGAAACACCTTACAGCAACATCATTCATTGGTATTATCAAACAAAAACGGTTCTATTGCAACAAACGAAAATGCCATAGTACCATCACGCCAACAAGCAGCTCAACAACAATCTTCTCAGCAACAACAGCAGCAACAATCAGACGCAGAATTACCTATGGATATAGAAACACTCATCAAGGAAGCAAGTACAGATGAAGGCAAATTTAGACGATGCTGGCATGAATTACTGTTAGATGAAAGTCCAGATTTCATTCATGTTTTAACCATCAAAGGCATCTTTTTATATTGTTCTGATTCAACAACCCAACTTTTAGAATACGAACCATCTGAATTAGTTGGCAAATCACTCAAAGCAATTTGTCATCCATCAGATATTACCACCGTAATGCGGGAACTCAAACAATCTTCTAACCATTCCACTGAACCTGTCAATCTCATTTATCGTGTACGTAGAAAAAACTCGGGTTATATGTGGATTGAATGTTGTGGTAAATTAAGAAACGAAGATGGCCGTGGTCGTAAATATGTTGTACTCTCAGGTCGTGAACGCCCTGTATATCAACTACCTCGTAATGCACTTGCTGTAGGCAATAAAGCACACAGCACTCGTACATTGAATGAAATACCAGGTATGCAAGACCATGAATTCTGGGGAAAACTTAGTGCAGACGGACTCTTACTATATGTCAGCTGGACAGTGGCTAATGTATTAGGCTCATCACCATCAGAAATTATTGGCACTTCACTTTATCAATTACTGCGAAGCAATCGTACCACCGATTTGACTCGTGCTTTAGCAGAAGTGAAAGAGGGTAAAATTGTCTATTTGAGGCACGCCTTATTGGACAACACAGGTGTGGAGGTTATGGTAGCTACTACTTTCTATCCTGATGGTAAAGCTTCATTGTTAGAGCAACCCTCTTTTGTTTTAATGCAAACAAAGGTTATCGGTGAAGAGGCCACTATGGTAGACGAAGAACCTGTATTTGTGTCGATGGATCCAGATGTTAAAAAGAAGGGAAGAGCAGACATGTCGCTAATGAACGTGGATAGTAATGGTGTGTCCACACCAGCTCCTCAAAGTATTAAAAATGTAGAAAGAATGGTAGATGAATTAGATATTGGAAGAGACACTAATTGGCAATATGAATTGCATCAATTGAGAATCAGTAACAAAAAAATGAGAGATGACTTGAGTACGTTAATTCAGAGGGCTAAAGAGGTAAGTTTATTACAATTAACACGAGGTACCATCATACTCATGATTTAATATGTAATATAGGCCGGTAATACCGAAGACACTACTGTGTGCAGTACATGTTTCCGCAGATTTGATGGATCATCGGTTGAAATGCAAGAATATTCTGCAGATGAACCACTTTTGTGTAACTCTTGCTCACTGCGTGAAATGCAACAAGCAGCTACAACATCAACATCAACATCAACCATGTAACAACAGTGAAGTGTATTTATTATGACCTTTCTGTTCGAAATACAGATACTATCAAAATCTATTTTCGTAATAAAGAAAGAGTTCCCCTCTCCCCCTTTTTTTTTCTTCGAAAAGTCCACATCTACTCACGTCAACTTGGGGGTTCATATGTCTGCTGAAGTTGGTTGTTCAAAACGTAAAATTACAGCTTACAAAGAATAAATACACCAGTAATTCCGTAACTGTTTCAACGATAATATAAAATATTTTAACAAAAACTGTGAATTGTGCATACGTTCTAGACTGCATTGACATCCATATGCCAATAAAAAAGCTATTGAAGGTGTTTGATTTCTTGATCGTCTTAAACAGAGCATATCTGTATATATACTACTCGCTTGGCTCATGGTTATTGTAACAACAAATTCACATAAAAGAGTTACAGCAATGCCAAAAAAACAGCAGTAGACGGGGTTTAAATACAAAAATGCTTCGCCCGGATTTTTGATCCAATTTGCCATTTTGTAAAAAAAATTTGACGTTTAAAGAATTTTTCAAACAAAATCACATTTTTAACCTAAAACTCTATATTAATGTGGCATATGTTATTCACGATTCTCTATAATTGAGTATTTTTGTTTTTAAAACTTTATATACAAAAAAATAAGTTATTTGACATTACGTGGAATTTTAGTTTTTTCAAGAAAAGTTGGAAAAATTGGCATATAATTTCAAAATAAACATCTCCGGCACAAAGAGCAATTTATTTCAACTATATGCATCTTATAAACACCTTAAGAAAAAGTCGCATTTTTCGACTGAAAAATTGAAATTTGTAAAATTTGAGATTTTAGACGAGGTATGTTAAGGCAAAAATCGTGTTGAATTTGAGATGTGAAAAAAATCGCAAAAATGTGTCAGGTTGAATCTACTAAATGATAGTAATCGTTTGGTATGTTTTTGAGCTCTATAAATGATTGCAACGTATCAAAAACTATCATTCAAAGTACTCATTTAGACCATTTTTGCTTAATTTAGGGCATTTATTGGGTGTCTTATACCCTTCTGATCAGTTTTAAATACATATAGCCATCTGATCAACTGCAATAGATAGATATGAAATATGTTTTCTCATTATAATAGGTTGTTGTTCTTCATCTCGCTCAAAATCATTTATTTTACGAGCGAGATACTAATAAGTATTATCAGTAAAAATTACATGAAGCAAGTAATGAAAAAGTATATGAATAAAATGAAAAAGAATAGCTCGCTTTTTCATTTACAGAGGTTGTCTGTAAATAAGCTTATTCTCTTAATGGATTCTTCAATATAAAGTTGTATGCAGACAGCAATAGAATTTGATTTGATTTATAACAAAATTTTTATTTTTAAAAAGATTTACACGATTGATAAAACAAATCTTAACGAGTTGCTTATTTGAAGACCTTACCATCAACACAATCATCGAATTCCCAAGCGAGGTACTTGTAGAATTCTTCCTTCTTTTCCTCATATTGAGCGGGTTCAATCTTTTGGAAATTGTAAGATCCGTAATCAGCAGCATCATAGATCTCGTAGGGAATTTCTTGACCACGAATGACCCAGTAACCAGAGATAGTGTTGTTGTTGTTCTCACCACGGACAATCATGGAACCGAAAGCGTACTTGTGAGCACGTTCGAGACGAGCGTAGAAACCACCGATCAAGTTGTTAGACATGAAGGTCAAGGTTAATTCATCGTTATACTTGTAATCAGCCTTCCAGATAGAGTAACCTTCGTTATCAAAGTTTTCCCAGAACCACTTAATAGCATCCTTGGTATCGTTGTTGGAGTACTCACGCTTCCAGGCATCCAAGATGAACTTGGAAGGAGGCAACAAATCCAACTTGGACTTGGGCTTGGGAGCAGGCTTGGGCTCCTCAGATTCTTCAGCAGCCTTAGGGGCGGCTTCCTTCTTCTTGGGAGTTTCCTTGGGGGCAGCAGCCTTCTTCTCCTTCTTAGGGGGAGTGTACTTGAGGGGAGTCTCACAGAGTTCGACTTCACCGAGGTACTTCTTGAAGACAGCCTTACCGGCAACGGTGGTGTAGTAACGAGTAACGTTCTTGATTTCAGCACGGAAAGCCTTGTCAAAGACGGTCTTGAAACCCAAAGTGAGAGCAGAGACAAGAGTGATATCAGCAAAAGTGACGGATTCACCAACAAGGTAGGTCTTGGACTCAAGGACCTTGTTAAGAGCAACCAAAGCACGCTTGGTTTTTTCGGCGGCAGCATCAACATTAGGCTTCATGTACATGAAGTAACCCATGAGAGGGTAGACCCAGTTACCAACATTGGTGTTGATCTCATTCTCAGCAAAGAGAACCCATTGGAAGATCTCAGCCTTCTCAGCAGCGGTGGAACCGAGGAGAGGGTTGTTTTCCTTTTGAGCAGCAGCTACATACAAGGTTTAATGATAATTCACGAAATAAATCTAAAAATAGTTACCATAGTAAGCAATAGAAGAAGACTCGAAAAGGTTGACCTCAGAGGACTCGAGAACGGGAATCTTACCCAAGGGGAACTTGGCCAAGAATTCAGGAGTAACATCCTTGGAAAGATCAAAAGCCTCAAGGTTGAATTCAACACCACTGAGTTCAGCCTATTTAATAAATGATTAATACATCACTGATAAATTATTCTAAAATTTTTAATACTTACAGTAATTTGAGCCTTGGCAGAACGAGGGTTTTGGGGGTAAGATCTGATGGTCTATTTATTACATTAAATGTTAATTATTTTTCATTTTTTGATGGTTATCGTGATTATGCTTACACCGATGGGAGCCATTGTGAAAATTAAGGGTAATTAAAGGTGAAGGAACTGTATTAAATTTTTTCTTTTTTTCGTTGTAAATGTTTAGAATTCAACATGTCAAAATGACTTTCAGTCACATGAAGCTAATTGTTGATAAAATTAGGTAAATGTCAACGCCACCAGGATCAGTAAATGAAATAATTCAAAGCCAAATAAAGGTTTATTTTGTTTTAAGTAAAGAGGAAACGAGTATGAACGCATGAGTATATGAAGGTTTTCATAAAAAAAAAGAAAAAGAAAAAAAAAAAAAAAAAAAAAGTAAAATTCAAATCGTATTTGATTGTAAAATACATTTGGAAGTTTGATTAGTCGTTTTAGCCATTTATTAAGACCTAACCAATTGATGTACAAATCAAAACATTGTGCTTTCAACAGCAGTTAGATATTTTATGAGGAACACTTTCTTACCTTTTAATTATCAAGATAATATATGCAGTTTCACAAAATTGTTGTTGTATGGCGCAATCTCTCATGTCGCAATATTTCATAATATAACTGTACTACCTTATTATTAAAGATTTTATTATGTGTCAGAGGATTTATTAACAAACTTCAGATATATGGCTAGTTTTAAACATTAAAATGTCTCGTCAATCAAATATATCAATCATAGATTATATAACGCCCATCACAATTACGCATTCATTTCTTGAAATGTATTTATTTTCATATCTATAACACATATTATACTACATGTTTTATTTCTATTAAATAACCTTCTTTTATTATTAAGTTTGCTTTTAGACATCAACTAATTGATGAGTATGTTATATCAATTAGAAGGGTAAATTACCTGACAGATAGACTGAAAAAACATTTCACATTTCGAATAGTACACTTCATCAATTACTTTTTTTTTTTTTTTGCCATACTTTTGATACCTGGAACTACACTCTAATGGAATTGTTATATTATAAAGAAACGAAGGGTATTTCGAAATCATTTTACTTTTCTTAGGCCTAACTATTAAATCCGCTCTCAAAATGCATTTGCTATGATATATTGAAATTAAGCCTTTCTTATTGGATTTTTCTTTAAAAGCACCATTCTCTTATTATAAAAGTAGTTTTTTACATGAATTTTTTATTATGTAAACTGTAAACGAAACAGTTGCACACTCCATAGTTTTTCGTTGTCTTTCTTTTTAATTAAATTAAACAATAAAAAATATACATTTACTTCAAGTAGAAATATCGTGTTTGGTTTTGGTACGCTTTATAATTGACAAACCACATTAGCTTGCTCTGATGCACACTGAAAAAGTTACGATCCATTAGTTATAAAATTGATTTTGATTTTTTTGTTCGCACCTAGAGCAAAATTTGAAGTTTCAAATTTTATAATTTTCAGCCTTCCAATAGCGAAGAATGTCCTTTTTTCTAAAACTAACCTTATACTAAATGATTTGAGGATATACCTTAGATGCTATTAAGTAAATATAAATTGGCTACATTATGCTACCAATTTTTAAATCTGTTTTATATCTGATGAAAGACTCAAAAATGTGTAAACATCACTGCCTTTCCCTTAGAAACTGGGTCCAACTTTTCATTACTGCTCAACTTTTTTTTTTCACTAAATAAGACTAAGAAAAAATTGTATAGTGATGTACCTGAGATGTTCAAATTTAATCCAAAAACACATTTCCGGAAATATCCTATCTTCTGCAAATGGTATAATTTTTATTGTGCTAATGTTTCAGATTTTTACTAGTGATTTATTGATGAGAATTAAAAAGTTTGAGCTTGTATATCTCTGCAAACAAATTAAGCTATACTAATACTTTTTGATAATAGAACTTACTTGGTTTGAAGCGCTCTATAACATAGTAGAGTATAAAGAAATTTTGAGCACTTTTTTTCATATCATTTTTGGACCATTTTTTAATAGGTTACAAAATATTCGTTATATCAAACAGCATTTTTTTTTTTTTTTTTTTTTTAGATTCATGTCATAAGCCTCGTCGAGCTTTATCGGATGCAATTTAATTCTCTTTAAACATTGATCTTTCTTGAAGCAGCCTCGAAAATTTGTATAAAAGAATACCCTCGCTTTCTGCTTCAATTTTCTATGGAGGTTTCCTCATCACATTACTTCTATTACTTACATCTACAATATGCTTATAAAAAGTGATGCGTATCTTCAAAATTTCAACCACATTTTATGCAAACCGTAAAACTTACTGTAAAACATTTAGCTGCATTTTGTTTAGGTAAATGCAGAATTTAAAACTGTATTGAAACATTTAAGTCGCTAATCCATCTTATTTTGCGGTTCATAAATCATCAAGCAAATTTGTTTTTTGGGCCATTTTTTGATCACTCTGACAGATCGATTTGAGTCTCAATTAAGATTCGCTGTAATATATAATATGAACTATTATTATTTTGAATATTTTGAAGAAAAATCAATGTTTTTTTTACAGAAAAAAAAGGGGGGGCAGTTAGCTTGAATTAGAGTATAAGACAAGATTTTCTCGGCTTTAATCATGGGCATTAACTTAAACTAGATATTGTGTAAAACAAGTACGTAAAATTGACACATTTGCGCTTGATCTCTTGCACATTATATATTTTTCAAAGGATAAAAAATTCATTAAACAAAAAAGGCTTGATCCCAAAATAATAATAATAATAATAATAAATTCGACATAGAGAAGGTAAACATCATGTTACTCATTTACAAAAACATTAGCGTTTATTATATAAGTAACAGCTATTTTTATTACAATAACTGGCTTATTAATTAAGTGTACAATTCAAGATATATTTACTCTTGGTATTTCAGGAGTTCTCATTATCTTCATTTTCTAAATCAGATCCGGATTCAATTTCTTCTTCAGACTCATTTTCCAAATTCTCATCACTATTGGCATCAACTTGCTCGGAATCTTGCTCTTTATCAGAATCTGGTTCATCCTCGTTTTGTTGTTGTTCTTCAGGGCTCTTTTTGTCCTTATTTTGCTGTTGTTCTTCAGGGACAACAATAGCATCAATTGTGTCAACAATCTTGGCCATAGCCTTTCGAGCAGGTAATAATTTCAATGGCTTTTCCTATAAAAGCAATTTAATTAATGAAATGTGAGATATAGAAGAAGCTAATTATTCTTACCTTATTAATTTGAAGTATCTGTTTCTTGATTTCAACCAAATCTGAATTTGCAGCTTCGTTCAGATATAATCTAGTGACGAATGTACACATTGTCTTTCGTTTCAAGCCTTCCTCTTCAATATATATAATAGTCAAGGCTTGGACCGCAAGTTTACCAGGTGCAGTAAAGTCTTGGTCACCCAAGAGTACAGCATTTTGTGTTTGTGCTCTATACACAAAATGAGAATTTTGCTAGTTTAACAGCATTTATGTGGTACTTACTTTGTTAATTTTCTAGGGTCATTCCAATCAGCCAACATTTCTGCAATTTGCTTTGGATTTGTCATATTTTCGTCCTTGTCCAAATCTTCATAAACATTACAAAGCTCTTCCAATGCGGCAATTGTAATGTTGGAAATTGATTTTTGATGATCCAAACTGGAGAAACAGTAGGCAGGGAAAAAGTATGCTAAGCATTGGTGAATCATGTTACTGTGCTCATCCATTTCAGTTTTGGGAAAGAAATATAATAACACCATTAAACGTAAAAGCTAATATAATAGCCTTAGTTGCATAATTCAATCATACTTTTTTCTAGTTGATTACTTACATCATCATCGGTATAACGATTAAATAACATAAGTTTACAAAGACTTTGTGTTGTAAGTGATTGAATTTCGGTATTATCATGATCTAAGCCAAATTCAAATACTGCTCGAATGTCATGAGTCTAAATAATATGAATAGAATTAAGATCAATAATTTCTAAATGCATTAAAATTAAAGTATTACATCAGCCAAATGCTCACTCATGGCATCTACACCGTACATTAATAAGATATCACCTAATGTCTATTTTGGAAGTGTTAATACGATGATGAATTCATAATATAAAGATAAGGCTTACTCTAACAGCTTTCTTCACTAAAACTTCATGTCCATTTTTTATACAATTAATAAATAATGCAACGTTATGCTGTGCTAAACCTTTATCCAAAGTGCAGCATAAGCCAAGACAATGTAATCCCTCTTGACGAAGTAATGAATCACCATCTTGAACAGCTGGTACAATCAAATCATTCAAAAGACCATATAAAATTGAATTATCCGTTAAAGGCTCATAACTGTTTTCAAGCATTCTTTTACAAATGTTGAGACAACGAAGCTTTGCTACTAATTTATCAAGCTCTTGAGATGCTACATCTTGACTGTTGTCAATTTCTTCAGTATTTGTAGTGCTTTTAGGAGTCTCTGCAATTGGAGAGTTGGTACTATTCTCGTCTAGTTTTGCCTTTTTCGTAGTAACATCATCTTCCATATCTAGATAAGGCACTGCTGCTTCTTCTTGTATATCTGAAATAATTTCAATAATGGATCTAGCATGAAATTTAGTACATCGACATATCAAACAAAATGCAGTATCGAAAATATACCTGGTAAAATCTCTTTCATCAATAGATATTCTTCTAAACACCTTTAATATTCTTTCCAGATGTTCATCAATTACTTCATATGATCTCAAGATGTCTCTTAATAAATTAAACATTTTTTTTCTACCCATTTCATCAGCATAATCCAAACAAAGTGCAATATCCAACATTTGAACAATAATATATTCATAATTGAATGAATTATCATCTGCATTATTATATTGCTGGTATAAATTGTAATAGTTCTCTAAATTCATGACATGAACTGTTACTGAAGGCAAAATTTTATCTAATCGTTCGTCTTCTTCGTCTTCGTTTTGTAAATATTCAATCATCATTCGAGCCAACAAAGCACTTTCTCCTGATAAATTACTCCAGAATTCATCATCAAACACAGTTTCCTTAAATACATCGGATCGAATTTTGAAAAACTCTTTAAATAACTTTTCTATTAAATCTGACATTGCTGGCTTTGTCGCTTCTAATCGCTCTAAAAACTCAATTAAATTTCTTCCAGCATGCTTGATCCAATTTTCTGCAAACATTTTTGTAGCAGCTTTCCTCACTAGTTCATTTCGATCGTTCAATCCCCATTTCAATACCTCTTGTCTTTCTTCAAAGTTTAGTTGTCTGAAATCATCTAAACTAGACAAGGGTTTTAAGTAAACTACTCTTCGATTGATATCATCTGGATCTCGTATGCTCTTAATAATATAAGGAAGTGTATCAGTCGTGACATCAATGTTGAATAAAATCAATCGTCGAACTTCACTGTATACATAGAATTGTCAATTAAAATGTTGAAGTATCAAAAAGAAACACTTACGAACTTGAATCATGTCGAACACTCCACATTAATTTTTCATGAATTGTTTGTCCATCAATAGGATTTACTTCAGTATCACTTTGTAAACGGCACAATGCTGTCACTGCTTGTGCTCGAACACTTGCTTCTCTGTCAATATGTCCTTCAAATAAATGTCTTTTTAAATCTTGATACAAATCCTCGCTAAAAATTAAGCAATTATTAGCACAAATTTAATAGAATTTAATTACATTTACTTACTCAAGTTCGCCCATTGAACTAATGCTGAGAGCAATAATTTGACAACATCTAATGCGGATACTTGCTTTTGAATCTGCAAATCCCTGGAATAAATGTCTTAATAAACTTTCAACAAATCTTGAGGTAAGAGTCTCATGTTCTTCATCCTCGTCATCTTCATCTTCGTCTGTGTTTTCTTCTATAGACGCTACTTGACTATTCTCTGCTGTCTCTGCTTCAACTGCATCTTCATAATCTGATTTCTCATCTTCCATTACAGTGTCCTCATTGTCTTTATCATTATTATCAGGATTGGATGTGTCAGCTTCTGTAGAACCTTGAACTTCTTCAGATGTTTTTAGTTGTGTTGCGGGTGATGATGTATTAAACAAGCCCTTTCTCTTTTGCCTTGCTTTGTTTTTAGCTTCCTCATCTAAGATAACTCATAAGAATATACGCATATTAATAGATCTTGGGTAGAGATCATACCTTTTGTTTGAATGAATTGCAGATAGTAAGCAATGAATCTTTGAACGCGATCAGCAGTTGGTTCTTTTCTTTTTGCTTTTATAACAATATTAACCATTCTAAATATTAATTTTAAAAACACTACTTCTGTTTCATAATCAATATCTTCTGGTTCTCCCACAATTCTTGGTGAATTATAACAACAACCAATTTGAATATCTCTTAATTTAATGGATTCTGCTCGAAGCACTGCATCCGGTTGTTGTGCTGTCATGAATATTTCTACAACTCTTTCTTTCATATCGGTAAGTGCGGTTTCTTTATCCATAGTAGATTCTTCTAATACATTGGGATCGATGGGTGCTTTTCTTTTAACCATTTTATTGTTATTATAATTTATTTTTTTTGTTTTTTTCAAGGAACCAGCAAGTAAAATTGATCAACTAATTTACTCGCGCTATTAAAAAGAATGTCTAGGCGTCACAAATCCAATATTATATTAGTACGCGCTTGTGTTTCGTCGGCATGCAAAGAGATTCAATATCAACTTTTTGATGTTTCCTCTTTAAGTTTGAATTGAAGGACATTATATCTAACCTTTTGGATATAAAGACATACATATTTTTATATTGTTTTGAAGATTTCTTATATAGCTATAATGAGACAACAAACTAGTTCATTTTTTCGGATATTGCATGTAAATCTACAAGTATTGGCACTACTTCGCAGTATGTCAAATCGGAGTTTAACATATTTACATAATTGCTCTCCTTTGAAAGTAGACAATGAATAGACTTGAATGGATTTTTAGATGTTCGAAAAAAAAAAATGCTTTATGATATTTTTTTGATTGGGCTTGATCATCATAATATATATCCCTGTTCAAGGTATTAACTTAAATGCTTTAAAAATCCTTTTAAAATAAATGAAAATGTTTCTAAGATTAAGCAACAGCTACTGCTTCCTCCTGTCATTATTTGATAGTCTAAATCAAATGATCGTTGTTTCTACCCAAGTAACCCAAGAAAACTTCCCAACTGATAGATATACCAAAAATCCAAACCAGATATTATAATATATAAAGTTTATTATCTAAACATAAAATCATCATCTTCTTCTATTGAACCTCTTCTCCTCCGAGTCCATTCCAGAAGCATCTCATCTTCCCATTCTTCTTTCTCCACTTGATGACTTAGGTATCTATTCACCTGTAACTGATCCGGCACTTGTTCCCATTTTAATATTCCCCAATCCTTTTCCCATGTGTTTATCACAGATCTAATATTGGGCTAACTGTCAAAGACATGCACATTTATCAAATATATAGTTCTTACTCATCATGTAGCCAAATGCCGCTTTGTTTCTGTAATTGAAGAATTGAGTATTTTTCCTCGAGCAAGACAGCCTTTTCTATAAGTCTTTCAATATCCATATCTTGCGGGATTTGGGTTATTAGTGAATGTACTAAGTCTTTTTCAGCTTTTAGTATCTCATTTCTACGTAATAGTGTTATCTAAAGAATCAATTAATAAGACTAGTAGTATGATACTCAACAAAATTACAGAACTTACAGCACTAGCTATATATACTGGCATAATTGCTTGACTTGAAATAAATAAATCAAAGAGACGAATCACTTTTTCGTATGCCTCAAAATCATGACTAAACCAGGTTAAAACCCAACTTAAAGCATAGTATGGCATAATGTTTGCCTTTTCCAAAAATAATGTCAGTTCGGGATCCTCATATTCTATTAGCGAACTCATTAATCGAAGTTGTTTAGATATAGGATCAAATGAATCCAACATGGCATCACGAATAAAGAATAAAGCGACATTTTCTGCAGCTGGTATAGCTGCTTTTTTACCGAGAACTAGCAGAAAGCAAGTACAAATATCATGAAATCCCTGAAGTAAAAAGTTAGATAGCTGCTTCCTATTTGGAAATAGAGGCTTACTTGGTAATATTTTAATGCTGGGTTCCTCCAAAGTATCTCCACAATCATGCAATGTAGTTCTTGTTGTTTGTGAGCTTTAAACATGGGAGTTACATCTTTGTTTTTTCTGTTTTGTTAGTTGGTTATATTTCCTAATAATAGGATCCAAACTGAATTTAATTGGCATACCTTGTGGGTAGTAGTACAGTGATCTTTCCACATCTTTGGATATTTGTATCGGATCAGCTAAATCCTTTTCTACATTAAATTTAATTTTAATGCTGATTCATAACAGTAATAATTAGAGGAAATACATACCACTCCCTCGTTCTGCTAAATAATTGCCATGTTGCGTATGTAACAAAACCGGCCTAATTCAAGTAGATTAATAACAATTGATGAAACATTTGAGGTTTTGTACTTATTATTTTACCAACCTACCACACATATTTTCGAAGTTTATCATCA
Organism: Mucor plumbeus; assembly: GCA_016758945.1. Taxonomy (NCBI): domain Eukaryota; kingdom Fungi; phylum Mucoromycota; class Mucoromycetes; order Mucorales; family Mucoraceae; genus Mucor; species Mucor plumbeus. The sequence continues at coordinate 46,970 of JAEPRC010000015.1, forward strand.
ACAAAACCCTCAGGGCGTCTAGCTAATCTCTTTAATTCATCAAAATCATTTTTGGCCATAGCTTCCAAAATATCCTGTGTTTGCTGAGCCCGCCGCATACTTCTAGCTGTTGCAAAATCAATTGAAATCAGATTTGTTGCTTTGTTTTTTATTTAAAACATTACTTACCAACAGACATTTTAACTCCCATTTTTGTAACATGCATATATATCAAACAGTGTATTTAAATCAGAAATTGAAAACAAGAGATAAAGAAAAATTAGAGAAAAGGAAAAAAAAATCCATGTAATTATAAGAACAAATGATTCAAAAAGGAAAGTTTAAACATTGAATGATAAGTCACATTGGTAGTTTTGTGTGTATGAATTACTTGATTTAGCTTTTTGTAAAAGATGTTTACACATTTAGCAGCGCAGTAATTGAATATTTAGCGACGCTTCATGCCAATAAAAAAGTGATCCTTTATTTGCTGTATTCTTTAAAATAAGGGACATTACGCTCAAGCAGTTAATCACTCGCGAAAAGAAAGCGCTGATTGTTCAAAATGATAGCATAAGTTACACTCCATACATAGAACCCTCTAAATAACGAGAAAAGCTTCATGCAAAATTTTCATGTGTAAGATTGTAAGGCTGCCAGTCGCCTTCCAAACTAAAAGTTCACCATCTTTTGTACTGCTTATACCGTAGTAAAAAATTGGGTTATAACTTGGGGCTCTGACACTAAAAAACAACTTCAAACTGGTTGTACATATCTTGGGGGACAGGGACAGGGACAGCAAGAGAAAATATTAAGGTTTTTATGTTTTTTCGCATGTCTCAGATATTAAGAAAATACAATATTTTCAGGTCAATCTAAGAGCTCTCTGATATTTTTATGAGAATAAAAACACGAGTTGTTTATGTTTTCCTTTACATACGCTTTTCCCAGATTTACATAATACCTATATTTTATTCTATGGCATTCTACGTCTACTGACTGTACGCGATTATAAGCTGTATTGTTTGAAGCTCTAAATATTAACTTTACTATTTATTTGTAGCACAAATAAGTGACATAAAAACTTAAGCAACATAATCAGTTTAGCTAAAATTTCGCAATATGCAGGTACAGTTTTTTCCCTCACAGTAATAGTAAAGTAATAGTATACAGCCGATATATAAATTATATATTTAGCAGTTAGATCCCAGGTTAAATTTTTAGGTTTTTGTCAAAAAATGCCCATAAAAAAACGACATTAAAATCAATTACATCACAGAAATTTTAATTAATAAAGCCGCAACCACTGACGTTTCTTATGTAAAATATATTCAACACTCGATACGCCTGATGAAGCAAATACTAAGTATATAGAAGAAATATTAAGCAGTTTGTTTTTCAATCCAATATTTTGGGTTTTGCCAGTAATTTATGAGAGTTATAAGTAAATAACGATTATTTCCAATACAATAAAATAAAGAAGACTACAAGTGATTATATCACGGAGAACGTAGGGTCTTTATTATTAAGTTAAAAAGGAAGCCAGGAGCCATCAGGTCCTGGTTTCTAAAAGTATTTATACTATTTCAATTCCATTTGGATGTCAGATTCAATATGGAATTGAGTTGATATTTAACATAAATAATAGGCAAAAAACCGACAATTTATTTAAAAAATGTTAAAAAGAAAATGCAAACATTTCAGGTTTATATCGATAAAACTACAACTATTTACAACTTTTATACAAGTACTTTACTGCTACACTAGATGTGCTTTGCGGAGCATAAGCTTTAAATTTATTAATTTTATGTTTATTGGCTTGATGTTTTTCCATCTAAACCTTGGTTTTAATGCATTATAATAATAAATTGTTCCCAATTTCTCGTATACAATAGTACATAATATCTACAAAATAAATATGATTAATGATATGAACGAAAGACTTTATATAAAATTCTATCGATCATTTAAAAATAGAACCTGAACCTAATAATAATATGTAGTTTACTCCATAGTTGAGTACGTTAACTAAACTTTTAACTCGTTTGATAGTAATTTTAGGAATTTTTTATAATTATATCAGAATTATAAAATTATTTGAAATTTAACTGAAAATATATACAAGTCTATTTATGCTAATGCTTAGTAAAACGGAACATCATATAATATGTAATTTTATTATTTGGAATACGAGATTATATCTAAACATTTGGTTTTACGGATAATTTTCGTAATTTGAGTAGTTAAATAAAGGTCTTCCGATCAGATTAAATTGAAAAAAATAAGCGATTTTTATTGGTTAAAACGGCTACAAACACACAAAAATCAAAAAAACAGGGTTTCCCCCTGTTTTTTCAAAAAAAGCGGAGTTTGAAATACGATTTCCCTATAAACGAGAAACCATGTTTCAAATTCCATCAAACCAAAGTATTATGGGCCTACCCCCTCCTTTGGTGGACAATGATGAGCCTCAGTAACTGCTAGGTAAGGCTTGCAAGTAATCGAGTAGGAGGTACAGCCTATCTGATCTCCTGTGCTCTGGTCAAATCAGTGATGTCAAGTGTCTGTGATAGGCACTTTCACTTGACATGAAACATACAAAATAGAAAGAAGAAGAATAAGTAAAGAATTTATGAGTATTATTTTTTTTTTTGCTTACCTTGATGATCAGTTAAAAGATAGAAGAGAAAAGAAACGATGTAAGAAAAGAGAACAATTAGTTAATTAATTGTAATATAGTATTTATTATTATTATTTTGCTCACCTTAATTGCTATAAAAAAGCAGAAAAAAAAAGAGGAAAAAAAAAAGGAAAAAAAAAAGGATTTTTTAGTTTTTTGAAAATCAGATGACGTTCTAACTCTTAGGTCCAATCAAATTCTTCTGTTTTTTACATTTTTGGATGACGGCAACTCTAACTTCCAATGAGATGGAATCCCAAAAATATGTGTACGAAGAAAAATAGCAAAAATAGCAAAAATATATGAAAATACATGAATGAAAAGTGTAGAAAGTGGAATACGGTAGAGCAACTAACAAAGCAATACGAAATGGAAAGCAACCCATCCAATTTTTATACTAAATTGCCCTTTTGATAAAAGTTATAACGAATACTCTGTTTTTAATCAAACGACTAAAAGATTGAGAAGATTTTTAAAGTTGAAGTTTTTAATGAATTTTGTAAAATCACTCATAGAGAGCTGTAAAACATGCGAACTAATTTCTAGTATTCATATCTAAGTTCTACGTTTAAATAGCTATCTTTTAGTACTAAATTTGTAATAGTTCGGCACTTTTTTTACTATTAGGAAAAACTTGAAAAACTTGAAAAACTAACATGACGAGATGAACACAAAACTCAATAATGAAGCCAAATTTAAAGTAATTAAATAAATGTTGACAGGTTCGAATTCTTCTCTGAATGAGCTTTTATTTTCTCTAAAATTTATTGTGAATTTATTCATTTATGTCACTAATTTCTACTACATTTTTTTTTTTTGGTAGAAATTGAAAAACAATTCAGTTTCATCCCAAAAAATAATGAAGATCTATTCAATACGTTCTGTGTATAATTCTTAATCACAATATCTGAATTGGACAGATTAAGAGGAATATTTTGATATCAAATTTTCTAGCAGGTTAACTACATTTTTATGGTATAAGAATTCATTTTAGTGCGATACCTCGAAGGTTTTATTAGTGTAATTTCAATGGTAGTTATGGTTGAAATGCTAAAGGTAAGATTGAAAATCAAGTCGGTAGAAATCTAGTTAGTGTCTGTAAGCTGTTCCACACTATAAGTATCTAGCACTAATTAAATTTATCACCAAAAGCTACTGATAGAGATTTTATCAGTTGAATTATTTATAAACATAGTAGTATTTCTATTATGATCCCCAGCTAGGTTTCAGTTGCTATGGTTTTTTCAAATATCTTCATAAATTATGGTTCGTTAAAAAAGCTAACATTTATCTGATTTACATATCTCGATTTAGTTGCATACGATACATCTGATAACGCGTGTTTTGTATAAGGGTTTCTGAAAGTTATGATTTTATTCACTAAAACAACTACGAAGTAGAGTTTTCTTATGGTTTTATCACTTTTTTTTTTTTTTTTTTTTTGGCAAAAACCAAAATTTGGAAGGAAAAATAACTTGACAAATATTGGATTCATATGTTTTGGGTTGTCATCATGAGGTAAATTCAATGATATAAAGTTATTGTATAAGGGTTGCCAATGGTTGTGGTTTTATTAACTAAAATGATTACCAAGTAGGTAATTTGAAATATCTTTTTTGGGGTTGTTCTTCAGCAAAAAGTATAATTTTGATAGGAAAAATAAGCTGGTTGGTATTAGATTTACGTATTCTCGTTTATTATGATGAGACAAATCTAGTAATAAAAAGCTTATGAAAGAGTTGCCAATAATTGCGGTTTTATTGACTATAACGATTACCAGGTAGTACGTTATTTTTACGTCGGTCTTTACGCTGTTTTTTGGCAAACACCATAATTCTGTTGGTTAAATACGCTGGTAGACATGGGACATGGGGTTTACATATTCAGATTATGCATTATAATTTATATCTAGTAATACAAATTCTGCATATGGCTTGTTAATAATTGCGGATTATATTGACTAAAAAGATTACAAAGTAGGTCGTTTTTATGCCCTTTTTTTAACTATCTTTTTACAAAAATCTTCGTTTTGGACAGAAGAACAAGCTTGTAAATATTTACTTCAATGTCTTGATTTTGCAACATACTTTACTTGCGCTAATTTAGGTTTGAATAAAGGTTGTCACTGGTTGCGGCTCCATTTAATAGAAGGATTTTCAAGCTTGCAGACCCTCAAACGTATTTTTTTAGGTATCATTTTACAAAAACCTCGGTTTTTGGGTAGACGAATATACTGTTAGATGTATGATTTACAATATTTATACTAATTTATTGACATATGGCACATTTATGATGCAGGTATTGTAAAAGGATTATTGACGATTGCTATTTTATTGATTTCACCAATTTATAGGGAGGTAATTTTTGCTTCTATTTTTAGCTGCCTCATGACAAGAAGAATGAATTTTGGACAGAACATTAAACTGGTAAATACTTGCTTCATATATGGTATACTGTATATCTTAGTTTTACAACCAACAGCACATGTACTGACGCAAGCTTCTATAAGGATTCTGGATGTTTGTAGTTTTACTGATTAAGTTATCAATTTCATGCAGAAGTTATCGGTAGCTTTTACGGAACGGCACTTTATGGATAAAGAAATAAGCCCGTGTAAAGACAATTAGCTAACGCAACCAAATACAACAACATAAAAACGTCTGAAGTGGTATGTATAATACAGTTAGGCCAGCCGTAGTAATAGTGTATACTGGAGTATTTTCAGCATCCAATTAAAATAAAGCGCAAACCAATACCATTCTTGAAGAAGAACCTTAAATGTGCTTGTGGTCACATCAAATTTGACGCTTCAAGAATTTGGAAACTTTGGATACGTATATCTTTTGAAATATTTGAAGTACATAATAACGCCTCACACTGAAAACGCTTTTAATTAGCCAAGCAAACAGAATTTAAATTTGAAAATACCACTATGTAAAAAAACGTGAAAATAGCAATTTTAAAATTTGCAGCTATTTATTTCTTTACTAAAGGTTGTTATGAAGTTATACCTTTCCAATAACATCTTCACGAAAAACAATTTCTATAGCGATTGACATAGTAGTTTTTTCAGAAAAGATTGTTATATCCGAATATAGATATTGCAGTGAATAACGAAGTTGTTTACTAAAATAAAAAAAACATAAAAATAAAAGCGGTAGAAATACAATTATAATCAGCTAAAGTTTTAGTACAAAAGATTTCTGAAGATTAAGTACAATTGAAAAAGCATGAGGGTATTTATAGTGATTTAGAGAACTTGTATACCATCAGACTTGAATGGAGTAATCTTCTAATTTTGAGTTGTTGTTAATAATATTATATTGAAAGAATAAATCATGCAAAGCATCGACTATAAAGGGTTATATGTCAAGTGCGACAATGTGGGCCTTTTGGGAGCTATTGGCTATATCTATTTAGGTAACCTTGATTTTAAGGTGTGAATTCTAATGTGTGCTTGAAATCTTATTCATTGGTAGTGTAACTATGACACAGGGGAATAGTCGATTAAACCTAATATCTTTGATATTATTATTTATTGAATTAGGTAAAATACTTCTTGGTATATATGTCATTTGTGTAATCGATTGCACTGTGATCAAGGGTGTTATCGTTCATACAACATGTATTGGTTCAAAAGTATTTTGTATTTTCGCATGCGTTTGTTATTGTGTTCACTTTGAGTATCTCTTTATTATTGCTGCACTTTAATATTTCAAGTGGCATGAACTCTGTGAGTGATACTTGTAAATTAAGTTATTTTATGATTATCAAGCTTTTAGTATGTAAATCCACTGCAGATATGACTCTACTGTAGTTGTATTCTCAGGATATTGTTATTGTCACACTATTAATAACTATTTGTATCACCTGATAATCTCCTTTATATACAATCTCATTCTCTACATTGAATAAAACCCACCTTTTACTCTTGTCTAATTCTTATTAATTACGATAATAACAAAGAAGTAGTTTATATCTCTTTTTAAACCTTTTTTCCCGTGGTGTACTATTTTATAACTTTTCAAATTGATTTTTCAGTCAATATCTGAAATGCTCTCATTGGACCCAACCATGTGTTCTAAGAACATACAGGAGGTCAGAGTGGATCCCCTTATTTTCTGTCGTCGGATAAATGTTTGAAAAGGACGAGACTGTTAAGTCTTTTATCTTCATCGTTGAACCATAAACCATAAGGCACATAATTAAAAAAAAATCTTTTATATCTTTTATTTCTTCTATTCTAATTAAATTTATTTGTAATAGTTTTATTACGTTTAGTTCCACTGACGGTTTTGTCTACGAAAGAAACTAGGATGGCTGTTTCTAATGCTTTCAATTTGATCAAGTGCATTTTGGATTGCTGAATTCAAAGGTTCTAACTCTGCAGCGTTAACTCCAGGTATCGTTTTGAATTTTTTTACATCACGCTTGCTATGATGTAAGGCACTAATTCGCGACAAAGCCATATCAATAGCAGCAGAATTGCTTAAGACAGTTGTAGTCTCTTCTAAATTACCTTCTAAATTATCTTCTGAATTATCTTCGATGTTAACGTCTAATTAAGTTTTAGCCTACAAGTATTTTGTAAAATGCAACTTCTAAGACTACTTACCATCGTTCTCATCTTCAGAAACGCGTGAAGTATCCTGCTCAAGCTGCAGTTCGTTACTTATATCTACTTCAATCTTCAAAGTCATAGAGGTGTATCTCTTAAGTAAACACATATGTTTGCAAGCAATTTGTGTCTTTTTGAGATCTAGACAAAGACATGTACAGATAACATTATTAATCACGCGTACTTGATATGTAGTTCGAGGCTTATTAGGATCAAACGATTGAATTTTCCATGGACCATTGTTGTTAGCATCAGCATTTGTGAAAGAACCTTGTGGGTTTCTAATCATTGAAATAAGATTTTCATTTGAGATTTGTGATACAATGTAAGCTTTTCTTGCTATATTATTTTGCAATGGACCCATACATCCAATATTTGCTATTATTCTGTTGTATTCTTCTGCAAAGTAATATTCAACATCATTTGTCAGCACAAAGACCAATCTATCTAATCTGTTGATTCTCAAACGCTCGAAGTAAACAACTTTTAACTGATTATGCCAACTTTCGATGTAGTTATTGGTTACAAACGACTTGTGGATTTCTTTGACAAAGGGTGCTCCCCATCTCTTAACCACTTCTTCATTGTTAAATCATTATCGAGTAAAATAATCTAAGAGTTCAGTATAATTTTCGACCTTTAACTTAAATCCTTCTATTTTTCTAAATAATGCATTTTTTCTGGTTTCAACAAGAATCAAGTTCAAGTCGTTCAAAAGATTCTGCTTGTACTCTGTAGCTTCAGTATTTGAAATGCTTGTAGGCAAAGACAGTTTTGCACCCAAGTTATCTTTCCATGCTCTCCAGACATGAAAGGCACAATAATGGATAACAACTTGATTTCTAAAAGCTGCTTTAATAGAGTTAACTTCAGCCAAGCTACAGTCAATTGTAATTGCAGTAGGCGCAAAATTACGATTATCTCTCAAATAAACAAGCCATTGGTTTACAGGACCTACGCTTTGGTCATTAGTAACCATATATGCAACAGGATAGCCCTTTCCAGTCAATAAATCTTTAACTAAAAGGGTATATAAAACCTCCATGCTTCGAGAAGAAATTCCATGGGCAGCATCTAGACAAACTGATTGATGTTGCTCCATTTTTCTTGATTGAATTTGGGATTGGAAACCATAAGCAAATAAAGTTGTGTCTTGTGAATATAAGAGTGGGTTACCAGCGAAAATTTTATATCCTTGAAGAGCTAATTTATTATTTAACCAAAATAAAAATGATTCAATATCGTTTTCTCGAAATCTGTACAAGTAATCTTTCATCTAATTATAAAGTTTAACTTCTTTATTGTTTTATAACACGAATTGTATCAATGTCTTCTTCATTAAATTGTAAACATCATCATAACTAGGACGTCGAGATCCTTTGTTTTCTTTCTTTAATGTGTCTAACGTTTTTAAAGTTGCAATTCGTATGCTTCTGCATTTGTTTCCTAGAGTCAAATGGTACTTGATAGTATCAAGAGCCGTGCGGTTAATAGACAACATGCCCAATTCTTTTGAATCACCAGGAACATGATTTATATGATCTTTCAAAAGCTTGAATTCTACTACATCTAATCCTAAATGACCTGCAACATTTTCATGATATCTAGCAATACTCAATTGCGCTACGCACCCACAGCGTTTACTATCTTTTTGGCCAATACGTACTGATCGCTTGGATTCATATGATCCACTTCGATGACATTGTCTTGTTTCTCCAAATATCACTTTGTCATTACTCTTCCATTTTCTTAATTTAGTCCATTTAGTACCGCAGTATTCCTTGATCTTTAATAGACAAGCTTGCCATACTGAAGCCCTAACATAAATTACTACATCCAATGGTAGTTTATCTGATTTATTCGATGGCATTACGCTCAATGCATCTTTAATATTAGCTTCACTATATATGACAGGTGAAGTTTCAGACATGATTCGGGTTATTATTTTGTTACTACTCTGCTCTGTCTTGTAGATCATTAAATATTTATAAATGCTATTCAAAAGCCACTCGAAGCCACATTCTCTTTAAACATTTATCCGACGACAGAAAATAAGGGGATCCGTCAGAGTGCGTATGTTAGTGTACTTTTTACAATGTTACCTTAAAGACTGTACCAAAAAAAACCCTTTAAAGAGTAAATTTACTACTTATCGAGCTCAAATTATGGGGTCTAAATTATTAAACTCCGCTTTATGCGGAATGTATCTTAAAATACCGCGAAAATTGCCATAAAAACTACTTTTGAGGTGATAACTCTTGCAATTTTAAAGTAATCTCAAAGAGTAATACTTCAAGACAGATATATAAAGGAGAAAATAAATCTAGTAAAAATCCTAATTCATCCCATATACTATTTGTAAAGCTATTTCCATTCAAAGCGTACAAAAACACAACTTTAGTGGACTATAACTCGAGACAGCAACCGTCTAACCATATACTTTATAAGCCAAAAATGATTCTTTTACTTAGTTTTTTTATATTTCATCATAAAATCAATTTCGAAAAATCATGAATTTTCCCCTTGTATACCATCGTCCAAAATTTGGCTTTTTCAAAAAAAGCTAATAACTCTATGAAAAATAGCGCTAGAGTGTCAGATAATGCCTTGAATAACGGGTATTTTTTTGCTTTATATTTTTGTAATATTTACGTTACAATTTTGTTATACAAGTATTTTTAAAATTACTAAAAACTGATTTTTATGTTTTTGCTTTTTTTACAAATTTTTTGGTGATAAACGCTTTAAAAAGTTAAATGGTTAGATGCAAAATCAAATTTCATGCGGAGAATACTTAATCGAGTTAGTCAAATTACTATGCATTTTTCATGTCGATTTTCCATTTTAAAAATTTAGAATGATTTTTATCAATTTTTTCATCATCAGAAAGTTTTTATTTTAAATACCGCCACGGCCTAAGATATATATGAAAATTCAAAAAAATTTTGTCGAAATTGTTATTTTTTGCAATGCAATGCTATGTATTAGGGAATGTTTACGTCAGAAAATATAGTAGTTACGAATGGAACAACGCATTGTAATCTGAAACAAGGTAATAAAATAGTTTTTTAATTTAAATACTTTTATTGAATCTACAAAAGTTTGCTGTAGATTTATGAGGAATAAGGAAATACATTTATTACATCCAAAGAGAAAAGATTCTTTAAGCATCTTTTTATTTTTTGAATTTTATATCATTTTAATCATGCAATATGTCGCATGACGGTGGTGAACTTTATTACATTCACACAATATTTTGTTTTTACCGTGGTGGATTTGTAATAATATAGTTGAAGTCTTTTAATATAAAGACTGGTGGGATGAAAGATGTAAGTATATTGGTAACGAGAGTATGTTTAACAAACTTCTCGAAAAAAAAGACGACAAGAGGCTGGTTGTGGCTGTATATAAATCGCAAGGATGTATGCAATGGGTGTGTTATTGTTTGGCTGAGTAATACTGGTGAGAATATACCGTCCATCAATAGGATCAATAATTCCGGGGAAGTATTAAAGATGAAATTAGGGTTAATGGATAGAATGGTAAGTTTTGATGTCTAAAAGCTGGAAGTTTATTGAAATAAAAGTTTAAGACATGTTGTTTGGTTGGAAGCGTTGGAGTTATGCTTATGATTACGAAGATATCACTACCTGTGTTGCGCAAATGACGAGTGAATTAAGGAATAAGGTGGTTCGATTTTGTTTAACCAAGCTCTTACAGTTAATAATGACTATATTGATAGTATTGGAGCTATCAATTATTATAAACTATCATTCTTTGGGGGTGGAGATTGTTGAGTTAGATTCATCAGTACCTGAATTAGCGGCAACTATTATTTTTGTGTTCGAATCGATAACAGTACCCTCACCGGATGTTTTTATTTTTTGTATTCTCTCTCATCATCGTCAGATTCATCAATTTTGATGTTATCATTAGACTTTTTGTCAACTCTTAGGTCCATATTCCATATTGGTGTCATTGGTAATTTTATCAGCATATTCACCGTCATACGAATTCTTTCTAGAGGTGTCAGGAATAATGTTGATGTCTGAGATCTGTGCACTGGTCTCTTTGTTTGTGTGATGGGTTGGGTCTGCTGTTATGGAGATATCAGATTTCCTGGCTCTGTTGAGAGTGGTGGATCCCCAAATTGTATTTATTAAAGGGTGTAACTCCAGATTTTAGAAGTTCACGGAAAATGAGACCAGAACAAACATAAAGAGAAGTTTGAATAAAAATTTCGTAAAAATTTGTCAATTTATAACGTAAAACAGTATATAACAGTAAATTATATATGCTATGTGTTAATTTTGACAAATTTGAATCTTAAATACTGCTTAAAGGCAAAACAAAAACGTTTAAAAACAAATTTATATGGTGGGCTGAGAATCGTAATACAGTATTCCTACTTTAAATTTAAACAAAATAAGTAAAATTTGGGATGAAAATGAGAATAAAATTTGGATGTAATGAGAATAGAATTTAGATATAAAGAAAATTAAGGTTTGGGTAAAGTGAGAATGAGATTTAAAGATGATGAGAAGAGGATTTGAACAAGATTAAATTAGCCTCAGGTATTATTTCAAAGAGTTAATCTAAGTGAACTTACCTGTAATAATCTAAACTCCTGAAGAGGAAACTGTGTTTGATACGGTGGTATTGTAAATAAACTTGGCATCATTTTCTTTAAAAGTATCGATATTCAAACCAGAGATGCAGAGTATATAATACTATAATGTTTGAGACACCTGCGACATTTTTGACTTGTAAAGTAAGCAGAATTGACAAAGAAAAGTGATAAATTGCATTACTTCATGATACGAATGTTTGAAAGCACAAGCCATGCACTATATTTATTGAGTATTCAAAAGAATTGTTTAGGGCTAGGAAGAAATGATTATTTACTTTTTTTTATAGTAAAAATAATTTCAATATATTACTGCCTCTTGTAATATTAGTATCTTTTTCAATATGTATTGCACTTTTTATATAGTATTACACTGTAATTTTTCAATTTGATCATTTTAAGCATGAACTGCATTCATAAAAAAAAAAAAAAAAAAAAAAAAAAAGCTTAAATTAAACAACTATTATCTAGAAACAACATTTTATTCGTTCAAATATTACTCACAATTTGTACAAATCTTCATTCTCACTTTTTCTAGATTTCATTTTTGCTCGGTCTCAATATACAACTACAATTGTCCAAAATTCAATTGAAAATTGTCCAAATATTTTCCTTAAATTTTTGAATTTAAAGTAATGAAATAAGGGAGTTCAACAGCATAAAGAAGGCAATCACAGGTGTATAATTGATATTTATGCTGCTGAATGGCATTTTTAAGTAATGAAAACAATGTTTAAACAATTTTCATATTTTGTGAAGCAAGTATTCTTGCATTTAATAACACTGAAACAGATTTTAGTATATTAAAACTCTCATGTCGATGACTACGTTGGCCCTGAAATATAATTTTTTAAGGGGTATTTTTTTTTTTTTTGTGAATTTTTAAATGAGTTGAATATACTTCAAGACAAAATAAGTGTTTATAATTGGATGCGTCTCGATTGACGATTGAAAGGTGTAAATATTTTCAATTATGCAAATTTGGAACTGTTGTGTGGCAGCTCAAAAAAATTACTATTGTAAACCCAGCGATCGCCATCTCCTTTTTTTTACAATTCGACGCGAAACGCCTGTCTTTATTTTCTTTGTTCGCTTTTCAACGCAATAAAAAAAAAAAAAAAAAAAAAAAAAAAAAAAAAAAAAAACACTCTATCAAGGAAAAATGGATGAAGAGAATCTAGTAATTGTGCCCAAAATTGAACGTACTGGATTTGATAATTGTCCCAGATGTAGATTAGGTGAATTCGAAAGTAGTTTTCGTATATCTGTCAAAAATAGTTCACATGCTCCTTCACACATATTTCATGTTCATAACAATGAAGGCTTTCAATCGATTATGATGAGATTATGTGATAATTTTCCTAGAGATTGGTTGAAAGGATTGGTTTATTATTTTTATATTGATCTTGGTGGTTTATATCATCACATTGAGGATCCTAGTTGGCTAAAAGGTAAGCCCTTTCAATAGATTAAATTTGACATGATTAGCTTAACTATGCTTTCTTCAGATAAAGATATCCTCATTGTTACAACTGTAGAAGATTTAGAAGAATTACCATCTATTAGTCTTGCTGCTGGTAAGAATCAAATTTAAAGCTGGTTGATGAATAGATAAAGTAATCATGTTAAATAGTTCATGCTTCCTTGAGACATGATGTAGAATTAAGAGATCATCAAATTGAAGGTGTCAATAGAATGATTCATTTGGAGAAATCTCAAAGAGGCGGGATTCTTGCTGACGATGTAAGCTTATAAAGATGTTATTTCATATATGTAACTAATCAATATTATTGTAAATTAGATGGGTTTGGGAAAGGTATAATTTTACAGCAAATTTTTAATTTATAATGCTTGCTAACAGTAATTAATCAGACAATTCAAACATTAACTGTAATTTTACGTCGACAACCTCTTCAAGCGATTCATGCCTGCACTTTGGTTATTGTACCTTCTAGAGCTGTAAGTGATCTCAATTTATTACTGCAGAAACGTACTTAATTTCTTTTATAGCTGGGAGATCAATGGGCGGACGAAATTCGTTCTAAAACAACATATGGAAGTTTGCCTTACTTTATATATCAAGATGAAAATGTTGCACTTATTGACCGTATGATAAATTGATTTATATAATCTTTAATGTATCAATTTACTAAAAAGGAGCCTTTTGTTTATTTATATATGTATAGAGCCATGTTTCCGTGTCATTATTACAACATACGATCGTGTTAGGGGCGAATTCAAAAAGAGAGAAAGTGGCATTGAAAATGAATCGCCTTTATTTGATATTGATTGGCATCGAATTGTTCTAGGCATGTGAATAGAGTAAGCTTTTTGCAATGGAAGGAGATTAATTGAAATATATTTTATAGATGAATCACATAAAGTAAGAGCAAGAACCATGCTTGCAAATGCAGTTACAACTCTCAAAGGAAAATTTAAATGGTGTCTTTCAGGAACACCTTTCCAAAACGATATTACAGAACTATACCCTATTTTTGAATTTTTAGGTATCGATTTGGATCCAAAACGTAAAGCTGAAGAAGAATATGTAACAGATGTACTTAAAAGCCATATGATTCGACGCACTAAGGCTATTTTACACAAAGAACTCACCATATTGCCAAGACAAGAGCAACGCTTTACATTAGAATTTAGTCTACCTGAGAGAGCCTTGTATGAATATTTAGAGCGTTTGTTGTATCATCAAATTGAGCTTATGAGAAGTAAAGGCGATCGTAATCACCATGTTGTTTCTGCTGCCATTCTTTACTTGAGATTGAAACAAGTCTGTGGTCATCATATGATTTTAATGGACAAGTTTCCTGATTTGATTCCTATGGCTGATGCAGGAATTGATGATGAAATCGCAGCTGCAATGAGTGAGGGAGAAGTACAAAGAGAAAGAAATTATTGGGATGAAGCTACAGAATATGAGCAAGCCATGGAAATTATTGCAAGTTATCAGTATGTATTATCAAGTAAAATCTAAACTTCTGATATTAATTGCATTTATTTATAGTGATCAATACGGAAATTTACAAGATCCTATTGATTCTTCTCAGCTGCAAAAATTGAAATTTATCAAGCATTCAACTAAAGCAACTTGGTTAGTTGCATTTTTAAAAAAGTTACTTTCTGCAGATCCAACAGATAAAATTGTAGTTGTATCCCAGGTAAAAAAAAAATTACAGTTTACATTTATGCATATTATCACTTACATTTTCAAGAAACATTTAGTTTGTGGATGTAATTATCAAGATTGCTGAATTATTAACAACAACTAAAATTCCCTTTGCTACTTGTGAGTATCTAGAGATGCATTGACAAAATTTTGGCTAATTAGTGTAGTAACATAGATCATGGCTCCATGTCCAATTACTCTCGAAAAGTGTCTTTACAAAAGTTCAATCATGATCCAAGATTTCGTGTTATGATCATGTCATTGAAGGCCGGTGGTGTCGGTTTAAATTTACAAAGAGCAAATCATATGATCATTCTTGACAGATGGTGGAATCCTGGTATTATTAATCTATTTTATTTTTTAAAATATGTTATTAACAATGTATTCTTATGTTAGCTACTATGGATCAAGCTGTTGCTCGAATTCATCGAATGAATCAACTCAAAGAAACATATATTCACACTGTGGTTATTAAAGATACTATAGAAGAAAGTTTGATGGATAATATTTTAGATAAAAAGGTCAGTAATAGCGAGAAGAGTATATGTATAAGAATGCAGATGTTCATTTTTTATAAAAGAATGCTCTCTTCCATAAAATTGTTGAAGCTGAAATAGATAAAGAAGAAGAAGACTTCAAAGCTGAACCAGTTAATGAGAATGAGCCCATATTCCAATTGGACAAAGGTAAAAGAAAGGCTGATGTCAAGGAAGAATCCGATAATGATGGCATTGATGAAATCGAAAATATTGAGAACATCCCTGCCTCTATTAAAAAGGAAGAAAATCGCGATATTGATCTTTTCGCCATGGAACAAATCATGCCTAAAAACATGGTCAAAAGACTGGATAACATTGAGTCCCTTGATAATGACTCAAAGATCCTTTCAAAGAAGCGCAAGAAGAGAGAATCTCGTTCCTAAAAAAGAAAATGTAAATAAAACTATATACGTAACAGTATAATAATAATTAGCGTTGATTTTTGTTTGGATGAAATAAAATTGAAACAAATAT
This sequence comes from Mucor plumbeus, assembly GCA_016758945.1. Taxonomy (NCBI): domain Eukaryota; kingdom Fungi; phylum Mucoromycota; class Mucoromycetes; order Mucorales; family Mucoraceae; genus Mucor; species Mucor plumbeus. Next base: position 63,068 of record JAEPRC010000015.1, read on the forward strand.
GAAATATGGACAAAACAAAAGTGAGATTTGGATGAGAACCTTCGCTGCACTGTATTTGGTGAAAAATTAAAGCATAAAAGCTATTTTGGTGGGATTTGTCTGTCTTGAAATAGTCTTAAATATACTTGAGCAGCAAATATTTTCTTCGAATTTTAAATTTTGAATATTTTTCATCATTTTAGCGTAATTTTCAAAGTATTGAGTATATTGATTTTAACATTTTCTGAACTCAAATTATAGTAAAAACTTGTATCTATCTACAGCAGTATAGTTTTTGAAAATATCTTAATTTTTGATGGAGAAAATAATAAAAAAAGTTATAAATGCTAGGTGGTTGATATCATCCAATAATTTTCATGAGCATTAAAAGGCCCTTTTTTCTTTGGACCCTAAATAAATCATATATGATTTTAAATTTCTCTATCAGAAATACAGCTAAAGTTGTATGCGATACCATGATTTGTAGACAGTTGTACGGAACATTATTTAAACAAGTTTTATTTTAGAAAATTGTCTTGAAATTAAGAGAAAAGGCTAGAAGACTTTCAAAATTTCATCTCAAATTTACTTTGCAGTAAGTTTTAAAAAAAGTATTTTGTTGAAATTTACTTCATTTTTTACATAGTTCAGATTTGTACTAAAAGTATTAGTATAGTACAGAATTTCTAACGCTACTTTTAAAATAAAAACATAGCTCTGTAGTTATTTGATACCAATATATACATTAATGAAGAATCATTTTCTAAAAAAATATTGAAATAAGAGCTTTTAAAAGTATTCTTAATTTTTTGAATCTTCAAATTTAAATTTAGGAAAAACACATCAAACACCAAGTGTTTCATGCGAGCATTGCTTTGATATACTTGAAAGAACAAAGATATGGATTGTACCCATTAAAAATAACGCCGTTTAAATTATCGATTATGCGTCTTCTTTTTCTGTGAAACCGCTATAATTTGTTGCACGTTTCTCAGGAACATCTTTTTAAAAAGACGAAAAACAATAGAAATATCTATTCCTGAATTTAGATCTGTTGAGTAATACATTTTGAATCGAATTTGGAGGGCTTAAAATGTTTGATTGCACTTTTTACTGCTAAATTTATCATATAATAACGTTTTTTATTTCCAAAATGCTTTAGCGCGTGTCTTTGATTCTAACTAAAAAGAAAATTTTATTGTATGTATTTGAAATATACTTTCCTATAAATGTATTTGAACACGAAAAGAGTATCTCACTAATATAAAAAAAATCCTCATAAACTGCCGCAGGACCAGGAATTTGGAATTTTCATACTACATTATTTCCTCTTGAAATTCAGACATTTTAGAAAAAACATTTAGACAGTTTCCAATTAAATTTTAAGCGATTGCAATTGTATATTAAGATAAAATAAAAGCTGTTTAATGTATACGCTTTTTTTTTTCTTTTTTTTTTATGAATTGAGCTTATGCTCGAAATAACCGAAATTAAAAAAGTGTAATATAGTGTTAAATTTATACAAGCAAGTTCAATTAGATTAACATTCAAAAGAATACCTGCGTCTAGTTTGGTCTTGTCCAAATGCACTTCTTCTTTTATTTTAATCTTTTTGTCACATCACCCTATATTTATTCTTTCGATTTCGTCTGGTTTTCAAGTAAGAACCCTGTAAAATATGTTCCGGTTATATGGTATCCAAAGATTGTTTTCAGCTAGATTATCAACATATTTCCTTTTGAATAATATGTAAAGCTACTTCAGAAGTAGCTGCACACAATGATAACCTTTTTTGACAAGATTTATACTAAAAGCTTTTTAACTGCTTGAGGGGCGGGAAGTTTTTTCTTCTTCTTAAAGGGTTACCATGCAGTAATAATGAATCTAATTGGTATTATAACTTTTAGTTAATAATGATTAATTCAAATTATGCATTTTTAAAGCTATAAATAAGTCTGGAATTTTCTGAAAACAAAATAAAATGATTATCTAAAGAACCCTATTCAGTAACACAAGCTTTTTGCGTATAGCGCGCAAATCCGTTGGAAATGAATTTCTTGGGAAAATCATGGTATAGTAAAAAAAAAAAAAGTATGTAATACTAAATCAACACTTGGGTCAGCTATTGGACCAATTGCCTATGTATGTAAGGTATACCTTTTATAGTCTTTTGACAGTAATGCTCTTTCCTAACTTGTTTTTGTTAAAAAGAGAAAATATAGAGTAATTATCCACGTGTTGAATTGTCTGTTTTCTGATTTTAGCTTTTTTGTTAATAATGCCTCGGGATGACAAAGAAATGAAGAATTTATTCGAAGTTATATCATTCAAATCAACGATATAATCAAACTTAGTGCTTAGGCTATCATATTAAATCAAGTAGAGAGAACTGGAACATTTTTACTAAATACTTACTTGATTTGTCTAGATCAAGTCAAATTAAGTAAAAATGGCTTTGTTTGATAATCTTTTTAAGAAAAAATAAGAAAAAGAAAAAGAGAGGAGAGAGTCATGCTGCTTTCTGCAAATAGCACGTTGTAATGACGACATTAAGGTTTACTAGATTTTTATTGTATTTTATTGAAAAAACCTGCTTTCTCCAAACAAGATAAATACAGGCATCGAAGAGCATAAATTCCACTCTTTTCTTCGCAAGGTGTGATCCGCCTTAATTACAGTTAATAATTTAGCTTTATTTGCATTATAAATAAATTACATAAAGAAGGTTAACTTGTCATGTGTTCTTCTTCGAAGACGGTAAAATAAAACGATGATGGAAAAATGTGTGTGTGTGTGTGTGTGTGTATGCATCTAGTTAAGGACAATATATTATTGACAAAAAAAATTTTCCCGGGTATCCTTTTTTTTCTATTTTCTCTTATTTCACTTGATTTCTTATTTCAAAACCTCTTTTTTTTTCTTTTTATTTTTTACATTCTTGATATAATCAGGGCAATTTCAAGATTAACAAGTAAAAAATGACCAGTTATATTCCTTTACCTTATTCTTCATACAATGGAGAATATCAACCTCAATCAGATCCTTCTTCCAATAGTGAAACATCATCTCAACCTGTCCTACCAGTATCACCACCTTTGCAACAAGGGTAAGTACTATTTCTTTAAATATCTAGTTGTCATAACAACGCGTTTGCTATATGCATAAAAGTCATGATCTCTTTACTTTATACATGTATATTAATCTGAAACATCTAGATTAATGTCGATCTCACAGCCAGAGACTCCGCGCCCAGATTCATCTTTAAATACACCTCCTCCTCTCCCTTCATCATCATCATCAAATGAGAAATTAGCAATTTCACCCAATTTAATTCGCAGAAGGCCACCTATTCCTTTGAAACATGCAAATTTTACAACTACAACGTTTCATTCAAACCCTTATCCTAGCGCTGGCCCAATTAGAAGAAGACGAACAGAATCTATTTTTTCTTTTGAAATGGGGCCTGCTTTTACTAGTACAAAGCAATTGTATGATTTGTATAGTATGGATCAATCAAACAGGTAAGGTGTATTACTTGAATTAGTTAAACACAAGATACATGAAAACTGACAGTATTATCTTTTTATAGTTATCAAGTACAACTCCACGCCAAAATGGATCGAGGTTTTTTCAGGGCAGATCAAGACTGGACTTGTTATCGCAGAAACTACTTTCAAGTTAGCTCAACATTTGATGTGCATGGTATGAATTACATGATTCAAGGCCCTGAAGTGCCTTGTCTTTTAAGAAAATCAGCAGAATCACAAGAATTGCTTCAAGTTGATTATTTCTCTATTGGTGTATGTGCTCGTGTTACCAACAATGACAAAAAAATTGAACTAGTTCAACATACACCCAAAAGAGATAAGGGTCCTCAAATGATACCAGAGCCAAGACCTGTTAGAGCTGGAGGGAATCTTCATCTTGCTTCAGTAGGTTCCAATCATAATATTGTTACATTTGAAAGATTACAATTTAAAACTGCAACTGCTAACAATGGAAAAAGACGAGCTGCGCAACAATATTATGAAATTATTGTAGATTTATATGCTAATTTCCCTAGAGAAGAACCTCTTCGTGTTGCTACTTGTGTTTCAGCGCCTTTAGTAGTTCGTGGACGTAGTCCAGGACATTATGCTGATTCACATACTCGTTTTAAGCATATAGATACGGACTCTTCTATTTCAAATGAACATATATCTCCTGTACCTATGGGCGCTTCACTTCCTACAAATATGTCTTCTTCAACAGCAACAAATGGCAGTGTGAATGAAGACAGGTTTGCACCAAATTCTCTTCCTCCTCCTCCTCCTCCTCCTATTTCATCGATGACCAATAATGGTAGATCAAATGGAATTGACCATCAAGCATCTCCAAATCATAGATATACTAGTTTGCCCAATTCACCTGTCAGTGATTTTGGATACTCTCCTTACAACAGTTATCCTTATTCATCCTTATCTGGATATCCTCCGATGATGGGCCCTCCTCATGCTTCAGCTAATGCCTCAAATATTTCACCATATGGGCATGCAACATCCGTTAACAATAACCCTATGCCTAGTCCCTATTTCCAAAATGTAAGTTGATGTTTATATACCTTCACAATGTATCGTTTTATGTACTTAATATGTAATCATATTTATAGGATCAAGCACACCATCATCATCCACCTCCACCTCCACCTCCACCTCCTCACATGTATGATAATGCGCCAACAGGTTTCCATAACGATAAACTGAAAGTTGACATGAAACACAGCGGTTATTGGCATCAATCAAATGAAATTCCTAGAATGAATCATCCACAAGAGCATTACCCCAATAATGGTAGTATGTACATGAACTCATCAACAAGTAATCCTTATGGGCGTTCATCTCATGAAAGTAACCCTGGCAATGGTTACTCTTCTAGCCTTGACGCTGGTCGTCCTCAGAAAAAAAAAAAAAAAAAAAAAAAAAAAAAAAAAAAAATATTGTATGTAATTGAATACTTTCCTTTTTCTTTTCTATTGCTTTATTATATGCCCACTTCTATCACTAATAGTACTATTTACCTCTATTCTTTATTATTATCTATCATTACATTTTAAACTACACTGCTAGTTATCTATTTATATATATATATATCATTTCTACAATTTATAATTATAATCACTATTTTATACTACTCAAGTCATTCCATTTTTCATGATTGTAAAAGCTGCAAACCCTGTTTGTTATTGTATCTATCATAATAACCATCTTACAATTTGTGGTGTGGGAATATTGATATTTTTAAAACTGGTTTTGAAGGCATAATAAATGTATATAGCCCAACACGTTTTAATAAATGATTGCCAAATGATATACCTTACACTGATTATATAATATCATTGATGTGTTCTTGGTAACCACTTGGATTAACTTCTTGAATATTTGTTATTGAGGCTTACGACTTAAATAAAGTTATTTCAAGAGATATATCAGAAGAATTAAGCTACTATAGCGTAATTATTGATTAAATATGTTTTTACCATTAACTGATAACTATCTAATAAAGTGAGAGTCTCTCCATTGTTTTGGTATGAAGTACAGTCAAACCTCGATATAAAGGAGGTTTTTGTATCCACCGAAGACTGGTGGACAAATTTTACAGCTTAAAATCTCTTATTTCGAATTTATATTTAAGGGAGCTTTTTCTTTCCACAATGTCCCTTATTTTATTATAATATTATTAGCCCTAAAATTAAAAAAAGAACAGTTTTAGGTACAAATTTTTTTTACTAGATGTAAATACTGAAAATGTTTTCTAATCTTTTGAGAAAACTCCATTTAATGTAATTTGATTGCATCTGCATTGTATTACGGGCTTTTTATATCATAAGCAGAAATCTACCATATCTTTAAGTATTTTGAAATCTTCATTATTTGTAGCAACAAAACTTGAAGTAACAACATAACCTAAACTTGTTAGGGGTTTTCTCCATTTACAGGAATAATATCGTTTGTTTCTTCCATATCGTCAATTTCACCATTACCATCATGGATTAAGGATGTGGGGTGATTACCTAAGACTGCCTTCATTCCTTTCTTAAAATTGAAGTTGATCTCTGTTTCAAAATTGATTTAATAAGGAAGGCCCTCGATATAAAAAGAAACCGCGGGCGCCCTTAAATTGAGGTTCGACTGTAGTACGATTAAGTTACGTAAATCTATATCGAAAATACAATTTAATGGTATGTCAAAAGTATATTGTTTTAACTTTACATTGATTAACTTTTCGGTCAATATCTGAGATTTTCTCATAGGAGCGCATCAATGGCCCTATGAGCCTATTGACCAACTCATTTGAGCACATCCATATACTCTAAGAGCATACAGGAGGTTAGAGTGTGTATGTTAAAATACTTTTTACAACGTTGCCCTAAAGATTGCACCAGGAAACCCCTGCAGTGGAATTACATACTAAAAGCTTAATAATCACAAAATAACTTAATTTACAAGTATCACTCACAGAGTTCATGCCACTTGAAATATTAAAGTGCAGCAATAATAAAGAGATACTCAAAGTGAACATAATAACAAACGCATGCGAAAATACAAAATACTTTTGAACCAATACATGTCGTGTGAACGATAGCACCCTTGATCACAGTGCAATCGATTACACAAATGACATATATACCAAGAAGTATTTTACCTAATTCAATAAATAATAATAGCAAAGATATTAGGTTTAATCAACTATTCCCCTGTGTCATAGTTACACTACCAATGAATAAGATTTCAAGCACACATTAGAATTCACACCTTAAAATCAAGGTTACCTAAATAGATATAGCCAATAGCTCCCAAAAGGCCCACATTGTCGCACTTGACATATAACCCTTTATAGTCGATGCTTTGCATGATTTATCCTTTCAATATAATATTAGTAACAACAACTCAAAATTAGAAGATTACTCCATTCAAGTCTGATGGTATACAAGTTCTCTAAATCACTATAAATACCCTCATACTTTTTCAATTATATTTAATCTTCAGAAATTTTTTGTAATAAAACTTCAGCTGATTATAATTGTATTTCTACCGCTTTTATTTTTTATATTTTTTATTTTAGTAAACAACTTCGTTATTTACTGCAACCCCTTCAAAGAACAAATTTACTACATATCAGGCTCAAATTACGGGGCCTGGATTACAAACTCCGTTTTATGCTGACTGTACCTTAAAATACCAAAAAAAATTACCAAAAAATTTAGTTTTTAGTTGATAACTCTTGCAGTTTTGAAGTAATCTCAAAGAGTAATATTTTAAAACAGATATATAAGACAGAAAAATAATGCTAGCAAAAATTCCAATCTAGCTCATACATTATTTATAAAGCTATTTCCATTAAAAGCATACAAAAACGCAGCTTTGATGGACTATAACTCGAGATAGCAACCGTTTAAGCATATACTTTATTAGCCAAAAATGGTTCTTTTACTTAGCTTTATTATATTTTACCATAAATCAATTTCGAAAAATCATGAATTTTCCCCTTGTATACCCTCGTCCAAAATTTGACTTTTTCGAAAAAAGCTAATAAGTCTATGAAAAATAGAGCTAGAGTGACAAATAATGTCTTAAATAATAGACATTTTTTTGCGTTATTTGTCTGTAATACTAACTTTAATATTTAGCTATAAAAGTATTTTTAAAATTACTAAAAACTGATTTTTATGTTTTTGCTTTTTTTACAAAATTTTTGGTGACACAAATTTTCAATAAATTTACCATTAGATACTAAATTAAATTTTATGTTGAGGTTACTGAATAAAGTTAGTCAGGTTACTATACATGTTTGCTGTCAATTTTGTATTTTAAAAATTTAGGATCGTTTTTCTCCAATTTTTTCATCATCAGAAAATTTTGGATTTAAACTGCCGCCACACCTGAGATGTAGGAAAGTTCAAAGAAAATTCGCCGAAGTTATTATTTTTTTGCAATGCAATGGTATGTAGGGGATGTTTAAATTAGAGAATATAGTACTTTAGTTTGCAAATGGAACAACTCATCATTGTAAATTGAAGCAGGGTAGTAAAATAGTTTTGTTCAATTCAAATACTTTAATTGGATTTACAAAAGTTTCTTGTATTATTATATTTATGAGGAATAAGGAATTACTATACATTATATTTATTAAATTCAAGGTGAACAAATTCTTTGAACATCTTGTTATTTGTGATTCTTATCATTTTCATCATGCAATATTTTGCATGACAACGGTGAATTTCATTAAATTCACACAATAGCATTTTTTTTTACCTCTCTCAAATATTAGACTAAATACAAATATACTACAATCTAAAAGAAAATTAACATTTTCTCAAATTGTTAATGTGTATATGTATTATACTGAAACATACTTTGCCACGTCCTTTTATAATGGGATTGCTTCCATACGTATAACAGCGGCAAACACTTTACAATAATTACATGCTACGGGAATTAATTTTAATAGTTAGACTATATTTTAATAGGTAAAATTGCATTGAAAACAAAGACAATAATAGTAATGTTATTAATTGTAATTAACGAATTATATTCAGTCTGTAAGTACAATATGTAAAAGGGACAAAAAAAAGGACAACGGTGTAAGGTAAGCTTTAATTGAGTGAGATGTCTGCTGCGTGCATAATAGACAATTTATTTTTTGGCTTGGTGATATTATGAAGTTGTACTTAGATATACAGTCAAACCTCGATATAAGGTCCCTCAATATAACGAAAACCTCGATATAAAGGATGTTTTTGTATCATGGATTAAGGATGTGGTGTGATTATCTAAGATGCCTTCATCCTTCATTCTTTTCTTAAAATTGAGGTTGATCTGTGTTTTAAACTTGATTTAATAAGGGAGGTCCTCGATATAAAGGACTTTTTAAAAGAAACCACGAGTGCCCTTAAATTGAGGTTTGACTGTACAATTATCTTGGAGCCAACAGAGTAATTGGTAGGAAAGATGTACTAAGCGGTAGTGTTTAATGTTACTCTAACTGTTACAATTATTATGTAGTCTATACTTACTGAATATTAAATGTAAATAATATGGGAGCAATAAATATTTATAATGATTAAGGTTGTAATTTATTATGGTTTATTGAGGTAACAGATAATATAATGTGAGATTGTTAATGGGATGATTCAAAGCAAATATTTTGACTAAAATTCCATACCTGTTTTGACATCCGAGTATTCATATATTGCAACTGGAACTAATTCATGCAATTCATATGTTATCATGTTAATGTAAATCATTACAGCTTTCAAAAGTTCACGGCCAGCTATAAGCGCACTTTGGCGATAATTTTCTCGACACACAGTAGTTTGCGAAAGTTACTAATGAACAATATTGTGTCAAAAATGCATACCTATTATTATGTAATATTAGGAATTACCGAGTTCAAAATTCCTCAAGGAAGATTTTTTAGTTGTCGGTTTTTACAGTGAATTTTATCTGTTTTTGAAACTTTCGTGTGTTATAAAAAAGTTCAGGAACCGGTAGCATAATAAAGCTAATTTATATTTGCTTAGCAGTGTCTAAGAAATATACTTAAAATTGTTTAATATGGGGTCAATTGTAGTTATAAAAATGATAGATGGTAGCACGCTTCGATTTTGAATATTTAATAACTTTAAAACATTACCTTTTTTTTTCCAATTTATCTAAAAGTGCAATTTTTTTGAAAGTCTTTTGATATTCAACTTGACAAAATGACAACTCCAAGCTGCATCTAGTATATAAAAAGGGTTTACTTGCTTTTGTAGCTTCAGTTTTCTTGGAGAGAATTGAAATATCAATCAAAAATTCTAGAATTCAAAAATGTTAACGTAACAATTATACAAAAAAGTTGAAGAAATTTATGACCATAAATTGCGAATAACTGAATATTATGCTTTTCAATCAAAAACCAAGATAATAATTAATGCATGTAAAGTTATTGCGCAGAAGATTTTTTTTAAGATAAAAACATTCAAAAATAAAGATAGGCAGTTGCAAGCATAATTAATATTACTACTGCATTAAAAAGGTTACACTTAAAATGATATTTATTTGATGGAATAGATTATAACAAGGGAAACAAAAGGGAAATAATAATAGCAATAATAATAATAATAATAATAATAATAATACTAATATATATATATATATATATATATATATAAAGCAATATAATTTTAGTTTTTAGAAGAGTATTTTTCAAAGTAGCTTTTTGGCTTCCTCAAGAGATTGATTTTATCAATCAACTGTTTATGACGATCAGGATCGAAAACTGCTTGCTTGCCACTGAGAAATGTGTCTGTATCATATGGATTACGACGTTTTACAATAAAATCAACAGTATGAGAATCATCGTCAGGGTGATGAGACCTCTTTTTTGATTTCACAACAGGAGTTTGGTCTTCAACAATTGCATCATTAAACCAGTGTTTGCGTTCTAAATGAAATGAATCACATATGGCTTTTTTTTGTTGTCCCCAATAAGTGAATATCCATTTTGATTTCAGCGCTTGTTTTGCTGTATATCGTTTATTGTAGTTTTTTTCCAATAAATGTGTTATAAGGTCTTTGGTGAACGAAGATATACTTTGCAAATCTTTGTCCATTTCTGGGTTTTTTTCTAAGATAGAGCTTTCGTCAACTGATGATTCGTCAAATCCATTTGCAAAAGGGTGTTGGTTAGACAACATAAAGTAGAAAATTATACCAGCCGCCCAAACATCAACTCTTTCATCAAACTCTTCTAAATTAATCATTTCAGGTGAATGATAACTACAACGAGATAAAGATTAATCTATGAATTTCAGCTTTAAAATTACTATACTTGCATTAAAGTACCATAGTCAGATTTCCATTGATTTGGCTTTTTAGATTTATAGATTGAAAGCCCAAAATCAGATATTATGAGTCTTGGCTGAGCAAGATGTCGTTCGGTTAATAAGATGTTATCTGGCTATTTATGTTTACTTAGTATACAAACATATTTATTCTTTGTATATGTATCTTACTTTAATATCTAGATAAATATCAAACTGAAATTAATATCAATATTACAAAGTGTTATTGTTATTCGATTTACCACAATGAATGATGTCTCTATCATGTAAATACTAAAGTAACAACGAAAAACGGCAAGTTAACATTTAGTAACACACTGCATAAAGTATTAAAAAAGGGTTTACTTCAAGTCCTGATAATAATTGTTGAATCATAAATGTAGCATCTCTCTCATTAATTTTAATACCATTTCTGGAATTTTCTTGGAATCTTTCGCCCAATGTACCACCGGGATAACTAAATAAAGTAAATCAAAAATCCCAGGATTATCTGATTAATTTAGTTGAGATATCAATTTAATTCTAACTTACAATGGAAAAAAAGCAAACTTTCCTTCATTATTTTCATGATTAGCAACAAGAGAAAGTACATTTGGCTAGTTCAAAAAAAAAATTAATAGCTTTAAATTTTGTAGAAATGTTAATATTTCTTACATGTTTATTGCCTTGCAATATTTTCATTTCAATAATAAATGATTTTATGGAAGGTGATTCATAATTTGATTTTTTTGTTCTGTAATATTTACAAGCAAGTTGTTTATTGGGTCTAGATGTATCAAAAGCAAAAAGTATAGATGCTTGTGCACCATAACCAATTGGCTTATTTGTGGCCCTGATTGATATTATTTTATCCTTTTCTTCATGTTTGTCTGGATAGTACAAGTAACCTGGTTGAAAAGTCTATCAGAAAAAAAAAAAAAAAAAAAAAAACTAGTAAGAATGTGTCTAGTAAATATTTATTAGTTGTTATATGTACCTTTGTAAATTCTGAAGACTCATTTCCACCATCATTAGCTTGTATATAAAATAAATCTATATTATATTGGATAACGTGAGCACTTATAAAAGAGTTTTCTTATAAATGTCACTTACTGATATGCTGAGAAGCAAATGAAATAATGCATCCTGTAAATAAAAGTATTGTTTTGTTGTATCCTATCAATGAACCATTCACTATAAAATTATTTGTTATTAAAATATGAATATGTAGATCTGTTTTATGATTGACATTTACAATAGGTACCATTTGCACTTGTATCCTAATTGAATTATAAGATATCAGTATAACGTTCTTCTTTTTCTTTTTTTCATATTGTGAAGCTCACTGTAAGGTAGACATTAAAGATATTATGTTGGTCAGTCACCTAATAGTTGTTGCAAGCAAATATTAGAAACGCGTGCAGTTTTAGATACGATTTGTTTTTGACATTACTGAAGTTATAAAGCATTGCTCGTTTGAAATGATTTCCAGATCAATGCAAATATCGCTATAATAGCAGAATTTGGAATATGTAAATACATTCATCATAGTATGTGTCATTGGTATTCTACCTGTTTTTATCTCTTCCAATACGATGTGTTTTGTTACTCAAGATAGAACACACTATTGAAGATAACGTATTCAGTCAATTTTGACATAATTATTTAGTTTGTTCGTTAGAATTACCAAATTGTCCATTATTTCTGCTTGCTCCTCGTAAGACACCGAGTATTTGTGCCATTGACGTTTCAATTTAAGAGCTGTAGATAACGTTTTTTAATTGAATTGAAGAGTTTTTTTTTGCAACGAAAGGTTGAAACCTTTCAAAAAGGTACCACCATCTTTTCTGCTACAGTCACAGTCTGCTTAAAGAAGCTATCTGTGATACTATGCTTCCACTCTCAATTTACCAAATTTTTGAAAACTCTGCCCAATTTTTTGAATTATTTTGGGCATTTGTGTGAGGTTAAGTTGCCCAGAATAATGGGACTAACTTGGTCAAATGATTGAAACTAACTTGCCCAACATTTTGAAAATAAATTAACCGCAATTTACAAATAATTTGACCAGCTTATGGTAAAATGTTAAAACGATTATAGATATTCTTTATTTAATAATAAGGGATATGTTGATCAAATATTGGATTGAAGTCTTTAAGTGTTTAGTAGGAGTATCCTCGCTACCTAAGGCACGCATAATTTTATAAATTGAATGATTAATATGGTTATAATACAGGGATTCTTTTGTTCATGATTAACGGTATATTAGTAGAATTGGTTTATTTCTTTTGTTTTTTAGGGATACGGGAGAGGGTAACGTTCTCACTCGATAACCAACTGACAGGTGGATTTGGAGCTGGCCGCTTTAATTTACTGTAACTATAGAGCGAAGCAGTTTCGACCTTGGTGGCAGTTTCTGAGGCAACCCCCTTCAAACATAGCAAATGAGTAATAACGTTTGGAAGCAATGACATTTGATCCACGTTTTTGAATAGTTTAATTTTAGATGCATTGATTATTCTGTAAAGCTTGGGAGAGGGGAGATCCATAACGTATGTGTGTACATTTTCACCTTCACAGTGAATACCACAAATTCTAGGTTTTGTAACTCCTTTGATAACCAATTTGTTCAACGTGTCTTTCATCTGCTTTGAAAGTTTGACCAAGTCTGATTCTACATACGAGTTTTGTTCAGTAGGCTTGAATTCAGCTATTAATATAACACATTTGACACTGCCAGAGATGTTGTATACTAAGAATTCCGGCTTGAATGCAGCGTTATTGTTTTTTATTAGCTGTCCATTAGCCCATTTCATTTTCAGAAGAGGATCCGAAGCAAAGACAGATGACAATAATGGTGAAAGGTAATAATGAACGAAGCTGTCTTCGTTTGAGTCATTAGGTGGTCCATTTATAAGAACTGGAAGGATTTGTGTCAGAACCTGAGCGCGGTGTGCATATCTAAAAGATTCTTAGAGTCACAAGCTTTTACGAGTAATTGAGCACACAATGTCAATGAAGAGGTCCAATCAGCGGGAGGTGATACTTCGATGTCCATACATCAATCGTAGCAATTCAGTCCTCTTGTAGGGAGATAGGTATCAAATGATAACGTTGGTTTGAGCAAAGTATGTACTTTAGTTGGGAAATACTTGCTAACAGATGATGTAAAATCTCTATCAAATATGTAAATATCTTTCAAAGCGAGGAGGCGAATGTCAGAGAGCTGTGCTGGATCAGTGTATTTGGTCAATTTCAAAGTTGTATTCTTCAAATCAAAGCATAAATCAGAAATAGAAACTCCATCTAACATCCATTCTGACTCATCTGAAGTATTTTCAAAATCAGTTTCATCTCCCTCTCCCTCTTCTTCCTTTTCCTCATCTGTAAATGCAAGAGTGTACTCGCAAGTACGGTAGGGATGGTGGTGGATGGATAAATCGGAGAGAATTTTATCCTCTTCCTCACTCTCCTCATCACGAGAATGCTCCAATTCTAGTGTAGGATCGATATCTTTTTTCTGTTGCTGGACGATTTCTGTTGGCTGCAGTTGTTGATTTGAATTAAAAGTACCTGAGCCCAAAGCATTAATGACGCTGGAGTCATGTGCTATAATATTAAAACTGATGTTTTCAGACATTGCTTTAGGTGATTCTAATGCTAATGATAAACGGTGAACTTCCGCCTTTACAAAATCAGGCACATCACTTAACTCTTTAATTCTCTCCAAGAGAGACTTATAGGTATTTTTGATTTTGGCTGCGTTTACTGATCTGGCTTTGTCTTTATTAAATGATGTCTCATATTTTGCGAAAGACCAATCGCTAATAGGATTTTCTGAGAAAAATTTAAGGGAAGGGTCGTTCTTTTCATTCGTCAGTTTGTACGTATTATCCATTGTGTCAAGATAAAATAGAGGAGCGTTGTGATAAAAAAAGTCAATGGAGATGCCTAAATGAAGATAGTGGGGTCATTTTTTTTTAAAAAAAGATAATTTTTTTTTTGTAGAATGGATGTGTTTTTTTTTATTGCCTTTTGGAAATCAAATTAGCAAACGCCCTATTGAAGCTTTCTTATAAGTACTCATTGTGTATTTTTAAAATTATTAATTTATTTCTTTATAGAATCAAGTAATCAAGACAGATATCAGACCAAAGTACGCAACTTACTTTTATTCTTGTTTATAATTACATTTTTCTATTCACTTCTTTGGTAATGAAATTAATACACAGAGATTATGGCTTATTGTTTCTGACATGATAATATGTGACAGTACTAGCGATTTAGCGCGTACTATATTAGTATTACAGCATTTTTGTACCTTATTTTGATCTGACTTGGTTCCGGATATGAAGAAGGGATGACACACGGCATATATATATCTTTGGGACTTTGTTGTGGTGTATATACCTGGTCAGATTATTCTGTTGAGCTTGGACGGTTTCCCATGCCGTTGACACAAGACCTACTTTTGTTCTCTTCTTTATACAATCGGATATTAGTACGCGGCTAACAGAATAATGCTTGTCTTTTGAAAACGCCTTGATGCTCTGTATTGCTATATAATCCAAGAAATCGCACGAGAGTTTTGGTATTAACTTCTTTCATACATCTGAGAATATTCATTCTGTTTGCTTATCGTTTTTCTACTATAGGTGCCATCTCAGATAAACCCTATTCTGTACATCTCGAGCTTAATGGCGTATTTATTGATCTTGGACCTGCATGTGTATATGCCTCTTCAAAGAAATCGCTAATGGTAATAAGGATAAGTTGGTCCTGCTATTGCTGTTTCCGAATCTTATGTTTTACCTTTTTTTTAGGAATAAGACACAATCGTTTTTGGAGGTCTACTGAAATTTGAAGAAAGTAGCAGACATTAACGCTGGATATATTGGTTCTACCTGGAGGTATTCTTTATGGGCTGAAAATGTGATCCCTCGCATGTGTAAAATAAAAAAGAGTATACGCCACCACTGCTTTATTATACCTGTATTACAGTCTAAATAAAAACTATATTTATTATACGCAACCGCAAACGCAAGTTAATATTGTCTCCATATTAGTTCGTTAAATGGCACCATTACAAAATGGTCTCAATATTATTGAGGATATTCAAGTGTTACCATTCGTCTAAGATATATAGCATAATGGGTGTAGTTTTAGACAATAAAAGGCCAATACCTGACTCACCTGCATATAATTTCACATTGCTGGTTAATTTATTTTCAAAATGTTGGGCAAGTTAGTTTCAATCATTTGACCAAGTTAGTCCCATTATTCTGGGCAACTTAACCTCACACAAATGCCCAAAATAATTCAAAAAATTGGGCAGAGTTTTCAAAAATTTGGTAAATTGAGAGTGGAAGCACAGTATAATACCACAAACAACTAAAGTGATTATTATTGCTACTTTCTAAAGTTGGATTTTTCATTTTAAAGCAACAAGTCAAAAAGTAAAAAAAAAACTCAATAAATGTAGTAGAATTTAAAGGTTATTTTTTTTTTCTACCCTAAGTTTTAGTATTACTAGCTAGATTGGGGCATCAAAAACCGTTTGAAAACTAACGTTGTAGTATTTTTGTCTTTTATTATTAGTATGATTGAAAAATGCATGCATTAATGCGATATAAATATATAGAAAATTTTAAAATGATTAGTATATAGTACATATTAAGTCATAGCTTTTCTAAGAGCAGCCCATTTAAGAGTATATTTCTTGATGAAAACTAAATTAATAGAGAAAACTAAAAGTAAGCAACCGCAAAATGTGAATAATGGGCCATTTCCCAAGGCTCTTTTGATATCAGAAGCAATCAATGAACCAATACCAGCCATAATGTACCGAGCAAAATTATTACATGCAGTTACAGAGGCACCTTGTTTACGAAAGCAATCTACCATATAAGCACTGAGAGTAACATTTGGAAACATAAGAGCAAGACCAACTATTTACGAATATAAATTAAGATCAAATTTCAGTAGATACTGTATACGTTGTAACTTACGAAAGAATTGGCATACAAGACCATATGCGAAATGAACATTTTCTTCAAGACACCAGCCATAAGCAACGAAACTAGCTAATTGAAGTACCATGGATGCATAAAAAAAGAATCCACCAAGACGCATTTCAGGATGTATTTCTTGGTTGTTTTCTTTGGCTTTTTCAATATTGCGTCTATAGGTTATATCAGACATTCTACCACCCATGATACCACCCACCATGGATCCTGCAGCAGAAGGCAGATAACAAACACCTACAAGACCAGAACTAAACCCATATTGAATAGTATATGATCTTGTGAAATTTGTACTATTTAAATATAGTACAAAAAATCTATTTTTTTTTTTTTTTTTTTTTTTGTATTAAGATATTTGTACATTAAATGACAGATTTTTCATTGAAAACTTACAAAACGCCTACAAATGTAACAGCCAAAGCGATATTGGGGAATCTTAATAATTTCAAAGCACCAATTGGATTAACAAATCGAATTTTTTTCTTTGTTATTTCTTCTTGTTTAGGTTTTTGTGCTTCAATATCTTTATCTAGTTCTTCTTCAGGATGTTCTGTATTGCTTAGGCTATTACTGATTGATTTTTCTGTAATTGCAGCAACTGGAGCTACTGCTGGACTAGCTCTCCAAGTCTCTGGGAGAAAGAAAATAATGCCCAGCCATGTTAAAAAGACAAAGATAGACAGAAACCAAAATGTGCTTCTCCAACCGAGGCCTTGATTTAAATAGCCACCAATAATTGGTCTATTTATTCAAGTAAACTAATTAGATTATATGTATATATTTATTGAATTAATCCGTTATCTTACCCAATAGCTGGACCTAGTAGTGGACCACAGGTATAAAATGCAAATGCTCTACCTCTTTCATGAGGCTCAAAAATATCAGCAATTGTACCTGCTCCCATGGACATTGCCTAAATGACAGAC
The DNA here is from genome assembly GCA_016758945.1 of Mucor plumbeus. Classification (NCBI taxonomy): domain Eukaryota; kingdom Fungi; phylum Mucoromycota; class Mucoromycetes; order Mucorales; family Mucoraceae; genus Mucor; species Mucor plumbeus. The sequence continues at coordinate 80,839 of JAEPRC010000015.1, forward strand.
GATTAGTCACTCGAATTAAGAGTGTGTGCTTTTTTTTAAAAAAAAAAAAAAAAAAAAAAAAGAAAAAATTACCGATGATGATCCCACAGCACTGAAGGCTCTAAAAACAATAAACATTTCTGCATTGACAGACAATGCGCAACAAACACTTCCAATAAATGAAATAAAAAAGGAAATGATATAAATGCGTCTTCTACCTAATAATTCAAGTGCCTTAATATATGGTTTTGTAAATTTATACATTTACAACATACCAAACAAATCACCGAAAGTTGCCCAAACCAAAGGCTATAATAAGAAACATATTAGATTTTATATCAAGCAAAGGACCTTTAGTAAATCTTACAAAAAAAGCAGTGAAAAAAGTGAATACAGATACTAGATGAAATAAATTAGAAAAGACATAATTAGAAAATTGGTAAAAAAAAAAAAAAAATAGCTTCTTACAAGATGCATTCATGGCTGTATCTGTTGTTTGGAAGGCATTTTGCATTGTAATCAATGCTGGGTACTATTAATTAAAAAAGAAGAAAAATTAATTGGTTTGCACTCAAGATCAATTGATCACTCTAAATTCTTACATAAATTGTAGAAGATACGGGTGATCTATCATAAAAAAAAAAAAAAAAAAAAAAAAAAAAAAAAAAAAGTTAGATCAATCAATAATTTCAAAATGTTAAAGCTTACATGGCACCTCCAATAGCTACAACGCTCAAAATCATATTCTTTTTATATTTAGGAAATAATTTGGGATCTGAATTATCTTTTGACATGCACCAGAATCGTCGACGTTTATTAGATTTTTCTGCAACGACAGTATTTGTTGTAGTAGATGAAGATCTAGATGATGAAGATGGGCAGCGATCAATTTGTTCTGGTTTGGATATTTCCTCGTCCTGTCGTCTTTCATCGTTAGGATGATGAGAATCCATCATTTCCAAAGTTGGTCCAATCATTGGACCATTGTTATTTAAAGATACAATTAACTCTCTCTCCAAATAACTTTTGGTCGATTCATGGGATAATATTCGAGTAGCAGGCTCCATTTTATAATTATTATTATTTTTTTTTTTTTGGATAGAAAATACCGAGGTATGTAAAACTTTCTCTTGGTTTATATATTGCAAATCAGAAAAAAAAAAGAAAGGAAAAAAGGTTTAGAAAAATTATCAGCAAGTCTATTTGTTTAGAAAGTGTAATGAAAGAGGAGGGGGAAAAGATTTCCCTTTGTCGATTTCATGATCCTCAAAATTATCGGGTACGAAAAAAATGACCTCAAACAGTGGTTAAAAAATCTGAGATAACCTATTTTTCATCATTTAAGTATAGTGTGAATTGGTTACCGGTGAAAATATAACCCATCAATACCATTTTTCAAACATTTTGTGTTACAGAGTTGGGCTTCTTTTGACATTATTTTTTGTAAATATGACACAGAATTACATTTAAAAGATGGATAATAACATTACACTGATAATCAAACATATGATCTAGATTTATAGATTTTTCTCAAGTATGTAGTCTAGATCTAATCATACACTTTCTTTGTGAATACTTTTTTTATCTTGGCTTACCCGAATAAGTTGTTCTTTCTGATGTCTGTGCAAAGACAAGCATGGTGGATCAGATCATGATTTAGGCGATTTTAGATTGACTCGCTGAGTTTCAATCGACTAATTTCTCAAATTTCAATTTAATGAAAAATGCCATTTCAAAAAAAAAAAAAACGTCGTTTTTGAGAATATCTCAAGAATTTATCAACTTAGTACTGTTTGTAAAATAATTAAACTTTATAGTACTCAAAAATGCGCATCTAATGAAGTTTTTTACAAAAATATTTTCAACACAAAATCTTGCGAAATCTAACATAGAAAAAATAAGCGTTTTTTAGGGAAAAGTCCAAAGAACTGGTAAGAAACATACAAACAAATGGTTTTGGTTGGGAGCCAGAGCTTGTACGATCATTTTATGCTAACATTAATCTTATTAAAAATCTTCAATTTTGGTGCCAAAAATGGACATTTGTCAAAATCGACAATTTTCATGAGGTATTATAAGGAAAAAAATGTCTGAAAAATTAAGGACTACAAAAATCTGTACAAATGCAAAAAAATGTATCTATTAAATTAGAGAAATCGTTTGGTATACTTTAGAGCTGTAGCAAATGCTTATTTCCAAAGATATGCGCTGTTTAAAGCGCTGATTTGCGTGTATTTTGGTGAAACATAGGCATTCCAAAATGTAATACTCCTGAAATGAACGGTTTGTCTACGTTTTGTTGATCATTAGTAATACTGCTGATCTGGGGACTGTCGATGAATACGATTTTTTTTTATTTATTATATATAATTAAAAGGATTATTTGGTTGATTAAGCAAAATGAGTATCTTTGTCATGAATGGTAACCATGGTTGCATCTTTTTTTCAATTGTACATAATGTAATATTATGTAATATGTTGAAACAAAGGCGTAATTCACAGGTATCCAACAATGTAAAGTTTATATATTTCTGTAATATATTGGACCGGCAATAGGATGAAAAAGGGCGTCATTTTTAAGTTTTTTTTTTTTTTTTTTTTTTTTTGAAAATTGACCTCAAAATACAACTTTTCGTGAAACTAAGCCCATGTTTAAAATCAAAACAAACAAAACATCAAGTTACATACCAGGAGATGCGTTTTTGACAACTGCTACGTATCATTATAAAAGAAATGAAGGCGCATTGAGCAACTGATTTTGATGTTGATTTGGGCAATGTGATAGGTAATATCGGGTTTTAGAAAAACTGAAAAACAATGCATAAACCATCTATAAAGAGTTTTTTCGACATGATTTTATTTGTAAAAAAATTAATCAAAATTAACGAAATATATTTCAATTTAATTGATCTAAAATGCTACTATTTTGTTTTGTCAATTTATGATTATTTTGTTCGTCTAAAAACACATTTTATTTGATTGACTTTTTTTTTTTTTTGTAAAGAAAAAAAAAAGGAAGAAAAAAAAATAATAAAACAAATTGCAAAGAAAAATTAAATAACGAAAGAATATTTACAGGGAAAAAAAGAACGAGAGGGTAAATAATAAAGAGTGTGAATAAAGAGAAAGGAAAGAGTTTTACAATAATATAAAGATTAAACATACAAAATAGAGGGGGGAATACAAATTTGGATAACTGGAAATTGATTTAGAAGGGAGAGGGGGCATAAATTGTTAATAGTACTGAATGAATGAGACAAAATAGAAAGAAAGGGAAGGATCATATATACATATATATATATATATATATATATATAAAGAAAACGATTTTTAAAGGCTGACAAATAAATTGACAGTGTTATGAATACCACGACTTTCAAAAGCCATTTGAACATCATCATCAGAATTAATTGTAATAAAATCACAATCTTCATCTTGGTATTTCAATCTTAACAGATCAGTTGGCTTGAGGTTAGCGACGAGACGAATCTTTTTGTCAACTTTTTCTATCAATTCAAAAAAGGTAACTTCATGGTTGGTAACAATCACATAAATTCCATCATTAAAATTAAGCTTAATTTTTATAGAACCAGGAGAAGGCGGAGCACCATGGGACAATGCAATATCAGTGAGCCTTGGAGTAGAAGCAACTGATCTCATCATTGGTGGTGGTGAAACAATCTCTTGTTGATAATGTTGATATGGACGCGAGAGATCCAATGGAGCAGGTTTCATGTTTGTACGGGTAGGTAATTGGGGTATATCATTCATTGTAGGAGTACCAGGAGCTGTAGAATCAGTGCTTGTAGTTGCAGTAGAAGACGATGGTGTCATAGGAACATGACCTGAATTATTTTTCATAATGTTTGGACTACTTTGTGAACGAAGACGGTTTTGGTTGATAGGTAAAGAAGGTCTTGTTGATGAAGATGTTGATTGATGAGCAACAGCAGCTGATTGGGATTGAGAGCGACCAGTAGCTAATAATGAATGTTGATGGAATGGTTGTTGTTGTTTTTGTTGTTGTAAAAGATAGTGTTGATGATAATCTTCAGCAGTATAATCACCTGCTAAAAAATTTGCAGCAATATCTGTCAGACCATTGCCATCATGGCGATGCCAAGCAGTAGAACTAGTGCTTGTACTAGAAATACGAGATGAGCTTGTTGGCGATGATGGGTGAGATGGAGGAGGAGATGCAGGATAATAATTGCAATTGAGCAAAGATGGAGGAGATGTAGATAAAGTACTTGAATTTGAACGAGGTAAAGGAGACAAATTCATACCAGGTACGTTATGATAAGGTCTTCCGGATGGGTTATATTTATCTTGATTAACAGCAGTAGTTTGAGTTGGGCCAAGTTTACCACGGATCATAGGTTGTTGATTAAATGAATTACTACGTGATCTTTGTTGTTGATAATCATCTTCTTCATCATCAAAGAATTCTTCTTCACACTCTTCTTCATCTTCACCATCAGTATAGTTTGAAGATAATTGATTTGATAATAATTGATCATTTTCATTTGCAACATCAATGGCTTTTTGGATAGCTTTTGTTAATGTACATGTCCAAAGCTTCAATTGTTCTTCATTTCTGAATTTAAGAGAAATTTGTTCCAATTCACTATTCTTCAAATCAACGACAAGACACCATACACCATTTTTGCAACATTTGCTATTCATATCAGCCATGTTTGAAGTTTGAAAAATAAATTTTGGTACCAAACTACCGCGGCGTTTCTTCTTATTGATTGATAAAGTGTTACTTTTAGGTAAAAGATTGTTTCCTTTTGATTCTTTACAAAATAGCAAAGCTTTTTCAAAAAAGAATACATGTAAATCACGTTCATTGCTTTCAGTTGCGTTTGTTGAAATGATTAATTTGTCTTGTAACATGAGATTACCGTAACCATCTATGGTTAATTCTTTCCAATCGTCAAGTCTTTTCTTAAGTTCTTGTACAGCTTGTACATTTTCATGTTGACGTTGAGTTTCATTAACTTTTTCAGTTACTCTTTTAATTGCATCGACACTAGCTTGAGTTTCTTGATAATAAGGCCAAGTTTTGTCTGTACTCTTTAATAATTCTTGTAGTAAAAGAGGATATTTACAAATACGTTGAACTGGTTTAATCAGCATAGAAGGTAATTGGTAAATGGGGTTTAAAATCTCGGCCAACTTTTGTAAACGAGGTGTTTCTTGCACTACCAAGTCTTGTGCTGAATAATAATTTGCACAATAAGGTTCATAAACAGAGAATGATTCCTCCATTAAAATGAACAAATATCCAATACGTTGTTCTTCAGGTGATTTTTCTACAATTTCTTCTAATTGTATCAAAAAACGACGTTGAAAATCAACTAATGCATTCAAATTACCAAAAAGGTAATGAATTGTATCAGCAGAAACAATTTTTTGAGTCTGTAACTCACGCATATAATTCTGCAATTTTTTTTTTTTTTTTTTTTTCTTTTTAGTAAAAATATAGTATTATATAAATAATAAATTTTTACCTGAAGAATTTCCATATCTTGTACATATTTGCGTTCTGTTTCCAACAACTCCAAAACAACCTTATCGCGTGTATTTTTTGGATTTGGATCAGAATTATCTGAATTCCTATTGGATGATCTTACGGTAATGATACCGCGATTTTCCAATAAAAGCAACAGTTTATTAATGGTATTTACGACCTACAGGAGCAGAAAGGAGGGGTTAATAATTATGTATTACACAAAATGTCTAAAAAATATAGTTTACTTTGACAAAACCAGTAGTATCGTCTTGAAAAAGATCAGAAATAGTAAACATCTCTTCTTCCGGAATTGATAAATCACGAATACATGCAACAATAAAATGATAAACATTTGCTTTACAAGAATTGAGAGCGTTTAAATTTGGATCACTATCTACACTCAGGGGTTTGACAGGTTTCAAAGCATTGTAAAGAGTACATAATGGAAATCCTTGACGACAAATTTTTGTAAGTTTTGAAAGTGGATCTGAAGTTGTATCTTTTTCTAAATACATTTGCATGCCATCAATGGTTGACAATTTATCTAAAACTGAACGACATAAATGGTATAATGAACCTGAACTTGTTGGTGTTGAAGGAGTTGTTACTGTTGATGTATTTACTGGCTTTAAGGGTGAAGGTGATGGTGGTGGTTGTGATGGGCTGAAGTTATTGTCCATTGCTGAGATTATTCCAACAGATGGGCTTCTTTGATTAATTGCTAGTGTAGCCATTTAGTAGCAATTTTCTTTTTTTCAATTAAATTACTACCAAGTATAAACTTCAAGTAAGTGAAAAAAAAAATATGTAAAAAAAAAAGGGGAAAAAAAAAGATAAAGAGAAAGAAAAAGAAAGAAAGAAAAGAAAGAAATAACGAAAGAGGGCCTTTTTTACGATGGTCTTTTTTTGTCATGTTCTTTTTGTGAAACATGTACTAAAATGAATAGTGAATCGGGTGAGTTCAAGAAATAATGAAAAAAAGGGGGGGGGGGGTCTTTATTTTTTATTTTTATTTTTATTTTTACAAAAACAGATAATGTAAAATGCATTGTTCAAGGAGCAACAAATTTAGAGTATGGGTAGTTTATCAAATTAAATAAATAAACAAATATAAAGTGTTTATTATTTATTGATGCCATTCAAGAATTGCAGTTTTTATGCTGTTTAAATATTGTAATTCAATGGCCAAATCTTTAGCTAAATTATAATCATTTTTATCAAATGCCAATTGTAAATTATGCACAGTTTCAGAGTATTTTTCTAGTTTAAAATATTAGTTTTATACAAACACACCCAACAACAAAGTATCTTACCATCATTCCGTTCTTTTAACGGCTTTAATTCTGCTTCGGATGTTACCTCTTCCAACTCCTCTCTAAACTCCATAACTTCCATCAATAGTTCAGGGTCGCTTAATGAGTCACCTTCATTTATTTGAATACCTTTTTGTTTGAGTAAATACTGTGCACGACTAAGAGGATCTTTTAACGTATGATATGCTTTGTTGATTACAGAAGATTGCAAATGAGCATAATCCAATTCTCTCTAATGCAAAGATTACTAAAATGTTGATTTCCATAACAATATATAAAATAAAATAAAAATAAAAAAACATACCTTGGGTGCTTGTGAATAACTATCTGGATGTGCTTTTTGTTGCAATAATAAAAATCTTCTTCTCATTGCTTTTAAATCAATATTAAATGTTGGTATATCCCTATAAATAATTATTATTAATATATAATAAACAAAATGTTGATTATTAATCCTTTTTTTTTTTTTTTTTACTTGTTTTTTCCTTCGCCTGCTTGCAGTAAATGATAGAAATTTAATTGAGAAGGAATAGGTTGAATAACTTTGCATACAGTATTTTCACAAAATAATGCAGAAGGTTTATTTGTAGACTGGCATTGCCAACATTTTTTATCTTGTGCTATACTACGCCAAGCAGAAGTAGTTGATAAATAAAATTTACTTGTACGTTGATTAAAAGACGCAAGTGCAACCCTCGTTCTTGTTGTTGTTGTTGTTGTTGTTTTTATTGATTTTAATGTAGGTGATATCAACTGGAATAATCGCTTTGTGTTCAACATTTATTTCCCCTTGATTAATAACAAAATAAATTAAAAAATGTATAGAAGCAAAATGTATGACTTTGCCCTCTCTTTCTTTTTTAGACCGTTACTTCCCCCTCCCCTCTCTTTCTCTCTGCCCCCCCCCCCAGCAGACTAAGCATTAGTACTCCGTTTGCTACAATGAATATTATTAGGTTAAACAAAACTATAAAATTATACTATGCCTTATTAAATAATATAATAAAAAGATCTACAATCCTTTTTTGTCATCATAATATATATATATATATATTTATATTTATATTTATATAGATCCTGGATTGTATATATTACTTATTCCGTTCAATGTCATGTATAAATTGACATGTATTTACTGCAAATCATTTGATAAACAAGCTCTCCCTAGTAACCAGGTACCAGGAAAAAAAAAGTAGTGTTACCTACCCTAGCGATAGCATGTTAATTTCCATAGCAATCAGGTACAGAAAACTAAAAACGACAGATCACACAATTATATCTACCCCCCCCCCCGTTTACTTTATTAATAAAATTAAATATCAATGAGCCCATACTTTTTTTTTTATCGTAAATTGATGTGGCATGTCAATTTTATTCATTTCCGAATGTTACACTTTTTTGAAGCATTTTTGATTGCACAAGTTTTATTTTCTTTTTTTAAATTTATGAACAGAAAAAAAAATATGATGTGATAGCTTGACATCTTGTGATTATTTTAAATTGCATGTATAATGATTAACTATGTCTTGAAATGAATGAAAATATTATTTAAAAATCAAAATTATGTTTTCAGTCGAGCTCGAATGAAACATTTTTATTATTTATTGGAAACGATTAATCATGTCAGAAATACGATTTGGTGATTTGGAACGAATTTCCTTTGAAGAAGTAGTATGTAATTGATTATTATTGAGAGTATTATTAGTATTGTTGTTATTGTTAAGGTTTTCAAATCTACTACGAAGAGAAGCCATTTGAGGTTTTGCTGTTGTAGCTGCTGGTTGAGTAGTAATTGCAGCAACTTCAGCATCAGATTCTTGATTTGCTGCTACTGGTGTAGCAGGTTCAACAATAACCACATTTTCTTGTTGTTTAGTAATATCAACACTTAATACTTCTTGCTCATTGTTGATTTCCTCTTCGGGTAAATCAACAATGATATCGTCTTGTTTTTCTGTTACCATCTTCTCATCTGTTACATTGATAGAAGAAGAAATAATGACATCAGATTCATTTTCTTTTTCATTTAATTCTTGATCTACATTATTAATATTATTAATGCTGTCATCTACATTGTCATTGTCTAGACCATTTTCTTGTAATTTCTCAGCCTCATTAGCAATTTCATCAGTAGCTGGAGGAGCAGAAGGAAGAGGAGGTGATACTGTTTCTAATTTGATAGCTTCTAATTCTTCAGAAACAACTGCATTATTATCTAAAGAGGAGGTAGAAGAAGAAGCACTAACAGATGAAACAGAAGAAGCTTTAGAAGTAGAATCAGTAGAGGAAGTTGCATCAGCCTTAGTTTTAGGAGAAATGGCGGCTGATTTCTTGACAGTTGTTGCTGGAGCGGTCTTCTTGAGTTTGGATCCAGTTGACAAAGTTTCCTTTCTGGTACTAGTTTTACCATTGGAAATAGTAGTAGAAGATGGGAGTCCAGAAGCTGTTGCACGGGTACCTGTAGTGCGTTTAACAGTTCCATCCACCTAAAAATAATCATAAATAATAAATAAATAAATATACACACAAAAAAAACAGGGGGAGAAGAAATAACTATACCTTTTTAGATGCAGTGGTAGATGTTGGAGGTGAAATACGACGCATTCCAGTAGTAGTAGCTGGCTTTTTAGTAGTAGCAGCAGCAGCAGAAGAAGAAGATGGAATAGTTGGCTTAGTAGTCATCTTTAATGTACGTTTACCAGCTACGGAAGTACCAGCAACAGCAGAAGAAGATACCTTTTTAACAGTAGAAGTTGGTGTTGCTGAACTAATCTTCTTTTGGCGAACAGCATCAGCAGGCTTAGTAGTAGTGGCAATAGTAGCAGTGGTAATGGTGGTATTACCATCAGCAGATGATGTCTTTTTACGTGCACTGGCTGCAGTAGGTGCTGTCAATCTAGACACCAATGATCTAGTGCTCACTGTTGCCTTCTTTGTCTTTACTTCCGTTGAAGCAGCAGCGGTAGCGTCTTGAATTGGTTTCTTTTTGGGCTGAGAAAGTAAAGCAACTCTGGGAACTCTTGTTTTTGTTTTGGATTTTTCTTCTTGATGTTGCTCTTTAACATCGACTTTTTTCTTTAATGTTGTAGTAGCAGGTTTTCTAAGGCCTGTAGCAGTTGTGCTAGTAGTTTTTTTCTTATCAGCAGCAACGCTACCATTAGGGCGAGTAATACTACGAATACCGGTAGAAGAAGCACCAGGAGTTTTAAGTTTAGGTTGCTTTTTGTTGACATTTGTCTCCTTGATTTTGTCTTTGTTCTCCTGAACTTGGCTTTTTTCTGTTACACTAGAATTCTTGGATGATTGACTACTATTATCATTAGATGAAGTAGTTGTAGTAGTGGTAGGAGTGGCTGAAACAAGGTCGCCCTACAAAGAGAAGAAGAAGAAAATGTTAATAAAATAAATGTAAAATTTGCTCATTTGTTAACGTTACACTTTGTTCAGATGATACTTCTTCTTCTACTACTTCTTTTTCTTGAATGACAGATTCATTCAATTTAGCATCTTTAATGGGTTCAGTATCGCCTTCTGCTAAAGTAATTTCAATATTTTTAGCTTCGGGCTGCTTATTCTCATCATCAACAATGACATCTGATTGCATATATTTTGTCTCGGGAACTACATCAGTTGTAACACCAGGAATAATGTCACTTTCGTCATTTTCTTGAACGCCAACTGTACTAGCAACGGTAACTGGGACAATATCAACATCTACGATAGATTTTTCGGAATTCTCATTAATATCGTTTACAATAACAGATGCAGTAATAACAGGTTCATCTTGTTTCTTTTGTTCATCAACACTTAAAGATTCAGTAATGGGTTCTTTGGTATCCAACTGGCCAGTTTCTTGATTTGACTCTACTGTAACAGCAAGTGCAGAAGGATGAACCTCCAAAATTTCTTCAGTAACAGAAGCAGCAGGTTCCAAAGCTGCGTCATTTTCATGCAAATCCTCGGCTTCTTTTACATTTTCAGCAACATTAGACTCTTCTTGTACGTCAGGCTTGTCCTTTGTTTCAACAATCTCAGCTCTAATTTGGTTTTCAATATCAACATTTGCTTTAGATTGTTTGTTTTCTAAATCTGCAACATTTGCTGTAGCATTTGCTTTAGATTGTTCGTTTTCTAAATTTACGACATCTTCTTCAATTTCTTTCTCAGAATCTGCAACCTTTGCTGTAGCATTTGCAACAATTTCAGCTTCGGTTACGACTGTTTCAGGTTCGATTTTAGCATCTTGTTGCTTTAAAACAGGACAACTTTCAATAGGTTTGGCATCTTGCTTTTTATTCTTTTCAATTTCTATTTGCTTGTCATCGTTAAGAGTAACAGTACTTAAGGAAACAGTGTCTGTTACATGCTCCTTAATGTCGTCTTGGGTGGTATCAGGGATGGGTTTATTAGAATCAGATGTTGGAATATCAGCAATAGCAATATCAACATCAATGGTATCAGAAACAGTAGTAGGGCCTTGCAATGTTGCATCAATTTTGACATCTAAACTAACAGCTACTTGATCAATAATAGGTTCTTCGTTATTATTATTGATAGTTGTTGCAGATGAGGTTTCAATAATTTCATTTGTTTTAGCTCCTTCCTCAGAAACTGCATTCGTGGCTTCATCCTCTTTTTGGGACAAATCAGTTACATTGTCTTCAGAAGTAACTAAATCTGAAGTATGAAGATGTTCGGTATCTACTATATTCTCTAATATCTTTTCATTATCCCCATTCTCAGGGCCATTATTATCAGCATTTGATTCTGCTTTAACCTCAGAAATTTGTTGTTGTTGTTGTTCAGGTTCAATAATTGCATCAGGTTTACAAACATCATGTGTATTAAATTCATCGACTAAACCTTGAATTTCAACAACATGTGTTTCATTTTCATCAAATATAAGTGCAATTTCACGTTCTGCGCTATCTTGACTATCACTACCATGAGTAGCATTTTGAGATCCGTCTGTACCAAAGAGTGCACGAATACTATAAACTAACATAAGCTTTTTGTTGTACTTGTTTGTAACCATTTTTTTATAGTCACCTGTTCGGTTCGACATCTCTTGCTTTGTTTGAGTTTGTGGGGCCCATTAGATTTCTCCAGGATTGAACAGCATCTTCTTTTTCCAAGATTAAAGCATAGATAGGTGAGCTATATTATTGATCAAGAAGTACATATTAGCATGGTGCATATATATTTTTTATTTTTAAAAGCAAAAAGCAAAAGCATAATGTACTATTTTGATGGTTGCACAACTTTTGCATCACCTTATTGTATACTTTTCTTTTCTTTTTTTACATACCTGCTCATCCAATTTGTAAGGTCTTGATAAAACGATTTTCCTTCATGTTCTTTATAAAATAACCCTGCTTTTTCTTTAGAAAGTAAAAGTTGCTTTTCCTGAACTATATCAAATTTGTTTTCCTTGATTTTGTTTATAATCTCATTTTTATGATTTGCTTGCATAGCATCAGGCTTGATTAAAGCTAATGTTCTGCTGGTTAATTTTACTTGAGCATCGGCATCATCCTATATCATACATTAATATTTGGTTCTCGTTTTTTTCCCCCTGAGTTTCCTAATTTCTCAAACCTTTGTCTCGCTTTTGATTAGTGTTTCATTAATAGTTCCTGCAAAAAAAAAAAAAAAAAAAAAAAAAAAAAAAAAAACCATGGTAAGACGTAGCCAATCATTTATTTAAAAACATTCTTCGTACCATTTTGTTGTTCCGTTAAAGTAGAAAGAATCTCCTCCTCCTAACATTGAGGAAATGTCAAATTCAAATCAACTCACGAGTTGTGTCTTTCTAGACATTGGAACTTACTTTAACCGTGGGTATTTTATCGATTTCCAATGTTGACATATTCTTTTGCTCTGCTCTAATAAACGAGTTCAACTTGGACTAGATGTTTATAAAGGAAAGAAAAGAAGAGAACGAAAATACAAAAAAAAAAGTCTTATGTCTACCGTTTAAACTACAAGAAGGGAGGGGGGTGGTGAATATGTCTTGGGGCGCCTCTATCTCAGAATTTGAGAGGGAAAGCTTTCTTTCTGTTTAACCATGTATCACAATAAGCTTCGTGACGTATTTATTCAATTCAGGTACATCCATTTAACATCGTGTTACTTTACTTTAAATCACCATGTAGCACATTTTCCAAATTCTAGGCACATAACTTTTTACAGCAGCAGCAGCCAGCCCATATTTAACAACCGACACTATTTTTTTCCAGCTTTGAAGGCACACTCCTGATACTTTGAACTACATTTTCTGATCTAAGTACTACATCTTTAAGAGGCCAAATGTAACCCACATTAATTTAAACTTGTAAGGCTTAATTACTAAAGCTTACACAGTGTTTATTGCAATAATATAGACAAATGCTGCTTAATTTCAATATTTGAGCAGTAGAGTCTTTAATGAGTTCGCATTACGCTGCGAAGATTGAATACATTCGGTCTAAAGGCGGTTTGGCAAGTTGTGTCTGTTATAAGTACTTAGTTTCATAAACCAATCCAAATCAGAGATGATTGCTAATAAAGCTTTTGTTAAATGTCTATACTTATAAACTAGACTTGTTAACGAAGATATTGCTAGGTCTGCTTGTCAATACATCAAAACAATAAATCGCATGCAGGCGGCATAAAACGGATGGCGCGTTACAAATTGTAGAATAGTCTTTGTTGCTATAATAATGAGTTAATATCAAACCCTTTTTATTGAGTTTTTTCTTCAGATTATTTCTAATAATAAGAAATGGTTTACTTTTTAACTTATTTTTTATTATAGAAGCTAAACAATTTCCTTTGATAATCACTAGTAGCTTTTCTTTTTAATTGATTAATCAATAAACAAAATATAATTACTTTATAATATCTTATTTGATTTCGTTGCACTCTATAATTAACGAGCCATATTGACTTATTTTGATACTCTCAAAAAAAGTTATACTCTATAAGTCAAAATAAATAATGATATTTTAATGTAAGTGCTTGCTTGAGCAAAATTTAAATCTTCATTGCCCTCAATCTTCAAAACCAATGCTGGTACTCTTTTTTATAACTGATTCCATAGTAAACACTTTTTAGAATGTCCCTTAAATACTGCTGAATAAATATGAATTAGCTAAATTAAGCTGTCTGCCCCTAATTTATTCTATATCTCACGAAAAACTTAAAAACAGGTACAGTTTACTATTTTTTCCTTGAAAACTAGGTCTCACTTTTCATTCCTACTCATTTTTTTAAAAAAATAAATAAAGCCAAAAAAATTATATGCCAGTATGCCTTAGATGTTTAACTTCAATCTGAAAACAAGTATTTGGAAATATCCTATTTTTTGCAATTGGTATAACTTTTATAATGCTAATGTTTCAAATATTTACAAGTATTTCACCGCTAAAAATTAAAGACTTTGAGCCTTCATATCTCTATAGGAAATTAAGCTATACTAACACTTTTTAATAAAAACACTTGCTTGTTTTGTAGCACTTTTTAACATATTGAAGTATAAAAAAACCCTGGAGACTTTTTTTTTCTTTTTTTGTTATATAGGATCGGATTTGCGATAATATATTTAAAAAAGAGTACAATAAAAAAGAATATCTAATTAATCAGTTCTTCAACTGTACAATAAAAACAGGATAAGGTTTATTTAGATATAAAAGTATTGCCTTTTATAATAATTTAGTGTTGAGTTCCTGAGATACAATTAATGGCGGTATTGAACTATTAGATCTGTTTGAGAGTAATTAATGGATTGATGTTAATCAATCATAATTAAGCCGTGATTGTAGAGCTTGTGAATTGCCTTGTTTCAATGCTGCGCTTGTTGTGCCTGGATTGTGATTTGATATATCTTGACAGCTACTTGAATAATTAACCGCTGAGGTTAAAGAGTATGGTGCCATGATTTGAGTGCTCCGAGCCTTTCGATTAATTTATTGAGGATAATAAACTAGACGTTTTTTATATCCGATTCCAGGTTAGTTCTTTCATGTTCTAAATAGTAATCAATGGAATTTATGATCTTTTGATTGTTATAGAAGGCGATAAAGTATGATACTAGGTGGAATACAACA